>JAIFGZ020000831.1:0-84384 GCA_019925245.2 Oryza australiensis
TTGCCAAGCATATGTCATGGTGGACTCCGATTTATACAAGAGAAGCCCCTCCGGAATCCTAATGAGATGCATCACACCCGAGGAAGGGAAACGACTACTCCAAGACATCCACTCGGGCATATGCGGAAGCCACGCGACGGCACGCACTCACAGTCGGCAAAGCTTACGAGGCAAGGTTTCTTTTGGCTTACCGCGGTCTCGACGCGGACAAAGTCGTACAAACCTGCGAAGGCTGCAATTTTTGCCCAGATGACGAGCCACGTGCGGCCCGGGAACTACAAACAATCCCACTATCCTGGCCATTCGCGGTATGGGGCACGGATATGGTTGGCCCTTTCAAAAAGACTCCGGGAGGATTCACACACCTCTTCGTCGCAATCGATAAGTTCTCCAAGTGGATTGAAGCCAAGCCGGTCGCCACTATCACTTTGCGACAAGGCACGGGACTTTTCCTCAACATCGTGCACCGCGGCGTCCCAAATAGAATCATAGCGACAACGGGACTCAATTCACGGGAGGCATCTTCAAGGAATTCTACGAGGACTTCGGAATCAAGATCTGCTATGCATCGGTAGCCCATCCCAAAAGCAATGGACAAGTCGAGCGAGCCAACGGCATGGTCCTCCAAGGCATCAAGGCCCGCGTTTTCGATCGCCTAAACCCCTACGCGGGCAAGTGGGTCCAAGAACTTCCCTCGGTCTTATGGTCGCTGCGGACCACACCCGGTCGGGCTACCGGCCAAACTCCCTTCTTTTTGGTCTATGGCGCGAAGCCATGTTGCCAAATGAGATGGAGCACGAATCTCTCGAGTCAGCGGCTTCAACGATGAACGCTACGACCCGACCAAGTGGATGACCTCACCAGATTGGAAGAGGCCCGGGAGGCAGCCCTCATCCGGTCGGCCAAATATCTTCAAGGGCTCGGGAAGATACCACGGTCGCAACATGCGAGCACGAGCTTTCATCGTTGGCGACTGGTCCTACGCAAGATCCAGACCACCAAAGATCGTCACAAGTTATCCCCTTATGGGAGGGGACCGTACATACTCGCGAGGTGACTCGGCCGGTGCGTACTGGGCTAAAACGAGAAGACAGGTCGATGGTGGAGAACTCTGGAACATTGAGCATCTTCGACGATTTTATGCCTAATTTGACTAAGGCTTCATGTTTTCCTTGATTGCCAATCTAGAGCAAGATGACTTCTTGAGTTAGCGAATCGATTGTACATATGCCAATAAAGCTTAAGTTTCCCTCATCAACTTTTGTGCATGATTTGGTTTATCATTGTTTAATGTTCTCCGATTTGAGTTCAGTGTCTAAGGACTGAGAGTTTTCCGATGACTTAATCGAGCCTAGGCTTGGTGACAGTCGGACGAAACTACTTAAGAAATTTCACACAAAAACTCGGATCAAGGCATTAACATAAATAAACTAAATATATCACAAATTCTACATCAGAGCATTACGATCACACGACATTTACAAGAAAATGTTTGAAAGACAAATCAGATCCGAAAATTGTTCACTACATCAACGGAGATCTTCTTTGCTGACTCCTGCGCCTCACTCGGCATATCCGGGGCACTGCTCATCGTGGTTCCGTCGGCCAAAGCCCTCCGACCGAGTGGATATCCACTCGGGGGTAAAGGACTTAGTACGTGCAAGAGCAGACCAGGCCCCATGTTAGGCGCTTCGATGATGTTGGCCGGATGCGGTCGAGCCCTTCGCGGTTTGTCAAAGACTTCAATTGGGTCCATCGAGCTGGTCCGGCTCCATGATGGAACAAAGATAGCAAGATCGGCGCGGCGGCATTAGCGACCTCTTCCGGATCTTTCCGGTTTGTTTGACCAGCTCAAGCAAGACGTCATATTGAGCTCGGGTCTTAACCTTGTAAGCTGCCAAAAGCATCGATCATACAAAGCACTCGGAAATAAAGCGGCGCAAGGAGTGTTACTTCAAAGAGGCTTACCTTCAAACTCGGCCTCCATCTCGGCTTTGTCGAGGGTGGCGCCTCGGCTGGACTTGAAGCGAATGAACCTCAGAAGAATTTTCTACAAGAAGAAGATCATGAGTAACCGGGGTTAACATAAGAATCATGAAGAAACTTGGAGAGACGGGCTTACTCCCGATTGATCCTCGGAGGTCGAGGTTCGCCTCCCGAAGCTCTGCGATCTCTCTCCTTAAAGCCGCCTCCTCGACACGGCCTCCTCACGAGTGGTCTTCGGCTTTCATGAACGTCCTCTAAGGAGTTCGGTGAGAACTAGCTTCTCCGGCACCTCGGACTTCGCCATGGAGCGGCGGTACTCCTTACGCGCGTGAAATCGGAAGAGTGACCCATTGGAAAAGGGTGATAACACAATAAAAGAAAAGACTAAGGCTTACGTTGAGTAAGCCAGAAGTCGCTTCGTTCAAACTTTCGACAAGGGCATCCCTTTCATCTCTCTCGGCTTGCCTGTCCAGGATGATGAAGGGTTATGCGGAGGCTACGCTAGCCAAAAACAAAAACTTTTACCGCGCAAACCAGGAACACTTGCAAGTAAGGGCCGATAGATCGTTACCGATTGGAGTAGAGTGCGGCGGAATAACCAATCGGGGCAATCCGATCCGGAGCAGTGTAGCCGATTCCCGGAGAGACGGCCGATTCGCCAATCAGCCGATTCGAGTCGTCCGGCCGCGTTTTCACGCCTCGCTCCGATGCGCCCGGCCGCAGCTGATTCCACCACGGCTGATCGCTCCGATTGCGGCCGATCCGAAGCCGATCAACGGCGCGCAACGTAGCAGCGCCTCTGCCGTATCCACACGTCCGGGGACGAACGCCGTACACCCGTGTGCTAGCACGCGATGCAAGGCTAGGGTTTGGCTCGAAAGTGGAGAGGGTTTCCGTGGAGATTGATCTCGGCGACTTACATTGCACGCGATGCAATTGATGTCTATTCAGCTCTCCACCCTCCCTCCTTTATATAGAGTTGGCCGGCGGGACTAGTGGCCGATTAGGACTCTATTTTGAATCGGATCTCATCCGTATCTCATAGAGTTGGCCGCCCATACGTCGTAAGCCCATAGGACTCTATCCGATCGTATCCCTATCCGATCGAGCCGTATCCGAGTCCAACTCGAATATCTATTCTATCCCCTTAAGCGTGCGACCACTGTAGGTTCGGGTATACTCGGTTTCGGCTATAGTCTAACTTAGCCGATCGTTGGCTCGAGTCCAACTCGGCCGACCTGTCAATAGCGGCGCCTAGCAGCACATATTGACACCATAGTATACAAGAATATAATATCGGCTCACGAACTGTAATGTGTACACAAATCCCTTTGCCTCACGATACCGGTTAAGCTATAGGCAAGATGTGTGCCATCCCTTCAATAGCTTAACCATTCACTCGAACCGTATTGGATTATACATGCATTGATTGACTCCTCAATCAACTTAGCATGGCCATGCATTTCCATAATCCATTACCTCGAGGGGCCCGAGAGATATCTCTCCAAAGGAGGGGCAAATTCCATCTTGATCACTCACATCCCACTCCATGTTTCATAGCAAACCCGAAAACTACCTTTATAACTACCCGATTACGGAATAGCGTTTGGTAGTCCCAAAGTAGGCTACTACACATGTTGGAATCCATGGTGATCTCGGTCTAAGGACTTTGTACCAACACTACCACGAGACCAACTAATGGCACATTAATTCTGTAGTGTCTCATGGTGGGTCTATCCAACAATGTGTTCTCCAACACATATATCCATGTTTATTGATTTGGTATCTCCATACCCATGATCTATGAGACATGATCATCAATCAATAAACATGCCGATCTTAGAATCATATTTGTTCCAACAATATGACATATGATCGAGGATCATTTAGAAATAGATTCATACATAAAGAGTCTCATAAATAAGTCACGTACTTATTGATCAATACAAGATGTCTATTTCATGGGCTGAATAACACTTTATTCATTTATACATAAACATTGACGTGATATCCAACATCTCCATGTTGCCTCTAGGGCATATCACTAACAATCTCCCACTTGCACTAGAGTCAATCATGTAAGTATCTAATACCCATTGCTCTTGTGTGCGCCTCATGCTTCGGTGAGGGAGAGGTTTTGTCGGCGGATCGGCTATGTTGAGATCCGTGTGCACTTTGCATATCTTGACATCACCTCTGTCCACAATCTCGCGGATGAGATGATATCGCGAAGTATGTGTTTGGACTTCGATGTGACCTCGGCTCCTTGGCTTGCGCAATGGCTCCACATTGGACCGAGTCGTACTAGTCATCACACCAAGCTCGAAACGAATTTCTTGATCCAAACGGCCTCCTTTGCGGCTTCCGAAGCAGCAATGTACTCGGCCTCCGTTGTAGAATCAGCAACGGTATCTGCTTGGAACTCTTCCAGTGGCTGCGCCTCCGTTCGAGACGAACACGAACCCGGATTGCGATCTATAATCATCCTTGTCTGTTTGGAAGCTAGCATCGGTGTAACCACTTACAACGAGCTCTTCCTCACCTCCATAGACTAGGAACATATCCTTAGTTCTTCTCAAGTACTTAAGGATATTCTTTCTGATAGTCAGTGACCTTCACCTGGATCGGCGAGTATCGCTCGTAGCACTCAAAGCGTACGAGACATGCGGGCGTGTACAAAGCATGGCATACATGACGGATCCAATTGCCGAAGCATATGGAACCATACCCATCTTATTCCGCTCATCATGTGTCGAGGACAGCGATTCTTGCTAAGATTGATGCCATGTGACATAGGCAAGAAACCTTTTTGGAATCATGCATGTTGAACCTTTTCAACACCTTGTCAATGTATGTACTTTGGCTTAATCCAATTAGCCTCTTGGATCTATCTCTATAGATCCGAATGCCCAATATATATCTTGCCTCTCCCTAAGTCTTTCATGGAAAAACTATTTTTCAATGAAGACTTGACGGATTCAAGCATAGGGATATCATTTCCAATCGGTAATATGTCATCCACATATAAGATTAGAAATACAATTGCGCTCCCACGACCTTTTTGTAAACACATGCCTCTTCTTCATTTTTGATGAAACCAAACCCTTTGATTACTTCATCAAAGCGAATATTCCGACTCCGAGATGCTTGCTTCAATCCATAAATGGATTTCTATAGCTTGCATATCTTTCGAGCGATTCTGGATCGACAAAACCACGAGGTTGTATCATGTATACATCCTCGCTTAGGTTTCCATTCAGGAAAGCCGTTTTGACATCCATACGCCATATCTCATAATCGAAATATGCAGCAATCGCTAGGATAATCCGAATAGATTTAAGCATTGCGACGGGCGAGAAGGTTTCATCATAATCAACTCCTTGAATCTGTTTAAAACCTTTCGCCACCAATCGCGCCTTATAGATGTGAACATTTCCATCCATATCGGCCTTTTTCTTAAAAACTCATTTACACTCAATGGTTTTGACACCATCGGGTGGATCAACCAAGTTCCAAACTTGATTGTCGTACATGGATTCTATTTCGGATTTCATGGCTCCAAGCCACTTGTTGGAATCGGGTCCCACCATCGCTTCCTCATAGGTCTTAGGTTCATCGTTGTCCAACAACAATATATCACGTTGTTCACTTTGTGTACATCGGGTGCACGACGTGATCTTTCGGACCTCCGTGGAGCTGGTGTATCTACAGCGGTGGCGCAACACTTTGCACCTCTGTTGTGGTTACGTGGTCGCTTGAAACATTTTACGGTGCTTCTTGAACTTCTTCAAGATGCACCCTACTCCCACTAACCCTTCTTGAAAGAAACTCTTTCTCCAAGAAGACACCGTGTCGGGCGACAAACACTTTGCCTTGTTCCCGATTATAAAAGTAATATCCCTTAGTTTCCTTAGGATATCCCACAAAGAAGCACTTGTCGAGATTTGGGTGTGAGCTTGTTAGGCGCAAAGCGTTTTACATAAGCTTCGCATCCCCATATTTTGAGAAAAGACAAACTAGGGGTTGCCCTGTCCATATCTCATATGGTGTCTTTTCAAGCGACTTAGATGGAACTCTATTTAGTGTGAGCACATTGTTTCAAGAGCATATCCCGAGAAAGATAACGGAAGATCACTTTGGCTCATCATCGGCCGCACCATGTCCAACAAGGTGCGATTTCTCCGTTCGGACACTCCGTTCCATTGTGGAGTTCTGGCGGAGTTAAGCGTGGAACAATTCCACAATCTTTCGAGATGATTACCAAACTCTTGGCTCAAGTATTCCCCTCCACGATCGATCGTAGAAACTTGATTGTTTTCCCTAAATGATTCGTACTTCATTATGGAATTCTTTGAACATTTCAAAGGATTCGGACTTATGCCTCATTAAGTAGATATAACCATATCTACTAAAGTCATCAGTAAAGGTAATGAAATGCGATAACCACCTCGGCCGTTGAGCTCATTGGTCCACATACATCGGTATGTACGAGTGCCAACAAGTCACTTGCTCTTTCTTGTGTCCCGTGAAAGGTGCCTTTGTCATCTTACCAAGTAAACAAGACTCACATGTCTCAAATGATTCAAAATCAAAAGAGTGAAGCAATCCATCCTTATGGAGCTTCTCCATGCGTTTCTTATTTATATGGCCTAAGCGACAATGCCGGATAAACGTGGGGTTTATATCATTAGAGAGTTGCCTTTACGTATTAATGTTATAGATGGGAGACGCTTCAAGATTCAAAACGTATAATCCATTCACCAATGGAGCATGAAAATAGAACATATCTCGAGATATATTGAACAACCATTGTTCATTGATCTAAAATCATATCCTTCCGCTTGCAAACATGAAGCGGAAATAACGTTTTGACATAGTGTTGGAACACAATAACAATTATTTAATTCCAAAACTAATCCCGAAGGTAGATGAAGTGGTGCTTGTCTGACGCAGCGTAGCAATGCTTGCTCCATTGCCGACGCGCGAGTTCACCTCGCCCCTTCTCAATCCTCTACTTCTTCTCATTCCACCGCGATTTGCAAATATGAGCTACGATCCGGTATCAAATACCCAAGAGTCGTAGGTGAAGTAGCAAGATTAATGTCTATAACATTAATACCTGGCGAAGTCGTACTTTGCTTCTTCTTGAGATCCTCCATGTACTTCTTGCGGTTCCTTTTCCGGTGGCTGTCTCCTTGCGGTAGAAGCAAACGGCATCGATGCCGCCGACCCCTTCTTGCCCTTCTTTGCATTAGAGGCACTCGTGATCTCATCGGGAGTTAACTTCCTCTTGGTGCAAAGTTTCTTGGCAGTGGTTTGCGCTTAGCCTTACGCATCATCATCACATGATGACCGTTTTTCGGATACTCTCCTCATGTCTTTAGCATCCCATGCAATTCAGCCAAGGTCCTATCCATATTGTTCATGTGATAATTTAATATGAATGGCTCGAAGCTCGGAGGGAGCGGCGGAGAATCACATCGGTAGCCAACTCTTGGCTAAGGGAAAACCGGTTTTCCGGACTCTCAATGTAGCCAATCATCTTTATCACATGCGGGCGACGGGATTCCCCTCAACAAGCTGCACGCAAACAAGGACTTTGAGGTGTTGAACCTCTCGGCCCGAGCTTGGTTCTCAAACATGCCACGCGAGTCCACCGAATAATAGTGTGAGCATCTTTGCTCTCATATTGCTTCGAAGCTCGGGGGATATTGTAGCAAGCATGAGACAACTTATATCTAGGGCATCATTAGTGTGCTTCTCATAAGCCCTCCGTGCGGTTGCGGTGCCATTATTTGGCAAATCCTCGGGATAGGGTACTTCAAGAATGTACTCCTTACGCTCTTGCTTGAGAACAATTCTTAAGTTGCGATACCAATCCATAAAGTTTGTTCCATTTAATTTTTCCTTTTCGAGAATAGATCGCAAATTAAAGGTGCTGGGTGTAGTATTAGCCGCCATTTATTCTACAACGAAAAAGCAAAGTTTAGCACAATGTTTATGCTATGTCTATTGTTAAAAAATTTAACATTAGACTCCCATTACGTATTTTCCACCTTCCCTCTAGGTTACGTATTGGGTCAAGATCCACATGTTAATTAATTTTCTAGTGAGCTTTGGCATCACTTTGCTAGAAAATTAGTAACATCGATAAGCAACACCTTGCTAATCACATCTCTATGTGACTCTTGTTGTTGGTGTGGCATCTCCATGCCCGGCGCCAACCTATGCCCCAAGGCCCAAAATGTTTTGATAGCCTTGTTAAGTAAACCAAATGCTCCTGCATGTATATGTCGACATATCTTTCGAAACTTAGTTTCGACAATAAAAAATTGGGAGTGCAGTCAAGATCGCCAAGCACAATGGGTTAGGAGGAAAGAAGATTTAGACGGGTTCGGGCCCTCTCGTGAGGTAATACCCTACTCTGTTTCGGTGGATTCGATCCGCCGAGTGTTTTTATTGATCTTGTGATCTAAAGCGAAGGCTGATCTAACTTCTCATGAAGCATATGATCTAAAGCCGATGTCGCATATCCCTCAAGGGACGCCCCTTACCCCCTTATATAGTCTTGGGAGGTGGGCTTACGAGATCGGAAACCCTATCTTACTCTAAGTCGGTTTCCTCAATCTTACCAAACTATGACTATGAGCCATCGCCTTATCTAATCGGTAACGTAATACCCAAGTCGTAGTTGGTTTACATATTTGGTAAACACAACCTATCCCTATCTCCAGTCGGATAAGCTTGCCATGTAGATATCCGATTGCCATAATCTCCACAGTAGCCCCGAGTCCTTTTCGATCGACGAGACAACTCGGCTTCAAACCAAACGTTACGCAGCCAAAAATCTTTTTGGCCGAGTATCAGCGCCGAGTGATTTCATCATCTCTGCTGAATCTTCCAGTGGCTCAAAAAGGCTGTGAAGGGCTGGAAAATATCTCAAAAATTCTCAAAAATAAATATCTAGGTGCATCTCTGATGCACCTAATTAAATGTAGCCCCGACTATGTGGTTAGTCAAAAATAGACTAAACATATAGTCAAGAACTATAAAAAATTATTCTTATGTAGATGCTTAGCTCAAGCTAAAGCAACCTCATCACTCGTCAAGCTCGTACTCGTCAGAGTGAATTTGCCGAGTCAACTCGGAACAAATAACTCAATCAACCCTCGTGGGTGAAAAGCACTCGGTAAACTCATGCTTATCCAAGTGGATCTGCCCAAGTCATCTCGGAACAAATATTTCAATCATCCCTCATGGGTAAGAAATCAATTCGCTCGGTAAGCTCATGCTTATCCGAGCTGATCCTCCCGAGTCATCCGGAAATTTGCCCGAGTCATCTCGGAACAAATAATTCTCTTATAAATGCTTAGCTCAAGCTAAGCGGTTATAAAAAATCACATCACTCGGCAAGCTCATGCTTATCCGAGTAAGTTCGCCAGTCGTCTCGGAACAAACAATTTAATCAACCCTTGTAGGTAAGAAGTTAATTCACTCGGCAAACTCATGCTTATCCGAGTTGATTTGCAGAGTCATCTCGGAACAAATAGCTCAATCGATCCTCGTGGGCAAAAAACACTCGGCAAGCTCATGCTTATCCAGAGTTAACTTGTCCGAGTCATCTCGGGACAAATAATCTAATCAACCCTCGTGGGTAAAAAACACTCGGCAAGCTCATGCTCATCCGAGTTAACTTGTCCGAGTCATCTCGGGACAAATAATTTTAGTCAACCCTCATGGGTAAAAAACACTCGGCAAGCTCATGCTCATCCAGGAGTTAACTTGTCCGAGTCATCTCGGGACAAATAATTTCATCAACCCTCATGGGTAAAAAACACTCGGCAAGCTCATGCTCATCAGGAGTTAACTTGCCGAGTCATCTCGGGACAAATAATTTAGTCAACCCTCATGGGTAAACAAATTTTCAGTCATCGAAAAATACGACCAAAATATTAAATAGCTCCTGCCATAATATTGGTCTTAATCTAAAAAGATCTTCACCAAGGTGGAAAAATAGCATTGATATAATCATTTAATCAAATGCTTAGAAACCAAACGATCCTGTCATCGGGACAGCCATGAAAAGCTTAGCTGTTTGTCACCTTTCAAATTGCATCGTGCCAACTTCTCATGAAGTTATGCAAACCGCGGTATGAAAGGATTTTAAAGGTATTGGGCTATGTGACACGTGCATATTGTCAAGGCAAATCTGCTTAAGTCCATCCACTTAAGTCCCTAAGGACACATGTCAAGCCACACCTTAGCCTGGGCCGCAAGTCTCTCATGGGCTCGGCCCAATCACGAAGACGACTTAGCAAAAACCCTCAAGTCTTTTACGAAGCTTCGAGGTCGTCCCGCCACTTCATCTAATCATCTTGGTCTCTTTATGCCTCCGATGTGAACTTGTAGGTATCTAGCTTATTTATGTTAATGCCTTGACACGAGTCTTCATAGAAAATTTCTTAAGTAATTTTGCCCATTTGTCACCAAGCCTAAAACTTGATTAGATCATCAAAAATTCTCAGTCCTTATCTATTGAACTCGAATCAAAACAATAAACAATGATAAACTAAATATAAACAAGTTATCAAAGAAAACCATGCTTTATTGACACGTATGCAGCCCCATTGTCAACTCAAGAAGTCATCTTGCTTGAGGTTGACAGTCAAAAACAACTTTATAAAACTTACGACAATTTAAGCATAGTATCATCGAAGATGTTCAATATTCAGGAGTTCTCCACCATAGATCCATCTTATTTGTTTAGTCGAAATGCTCTGGCGAGTCACCTCGGCAATTATGTATGGTCCCTCCCATAGTGGAGATAATTTGTAATGGTCCTTGATGGTCGTTGGATCAAGGAAGATTTTCTTCGTTTTGGCTCGCCTTGTCCCGACTTGGCTATCTTCTTTGTAGGAATTTCACCCTCTTCAAATGTTGATGTAGCGGTCGGATTTCTTCTGGCCACGTGATCTCTCACAAGATTGGGCCATATCACGGCTTTCTTTGTCGCGGTGAAGGCTTGCTTGACGTCGGCTGCGGGGTGATGACGCCGTTAGGGCAGGGCGTCTTCATGCATAAGTAAATGTAGTGTAGTATCTCTATGAACTTGGCGAGTGCGGGCCTTCCGATGATCGCGTGGTAGGCCGTCTTGAAGTCGACCACCCAGAAGGTGGTATTCTCCGTTCGAAATTCTCGCGAACTCCTGAGGTTGGAAGGGCGACGTGCCCGAGTGGTGCGGGCGCGGCCCGGGATCACTCCGTGGAAGGGGCTGAGCTTGTCTTCAACTCGGTTCTCGGGATTTGTATCTCATCCAGGGTCTTGACGAATAGGAGATTGAGGACACTGCCTCCATCGACGGGACGCGCTTCGGCTCGATGTTCGAACCACCGGGTCAAGTACCAAGGGATCTGCACTGGGTGAACCACTCGGTCGGGATGATCCGAGCGATTAAACGTGATGGCCACCTCCGACCATCGTAGATGTTGTGGGACTTCGGGTTGTGCCGCATTGACCTCGTGGTCCATCGGCTTTTGCTTCCTCTTGGACTCATAAGCTGCGGCCCCGAAGATGTGATTCAGCTCGCCCACGTGGTCTTGAAAAGGCTTCAAATTTCCGATCGGGTTGTTCTTCTTGGTTCCGATGGACCGGTTTCATTAGTTGGCTTCTTGTTCAACCGTGCGCATATTGCTCTGCGAATTGCTCGTAGATGATGCGTGCAGCGGCGTTCATGATCGTTCATGATCGCGTCGTAGGCCGCAACTCGAGGACGACATTGAGAGTAGGATGTTGTGGCAGCAGGTCTTCGTGCGGCGCTTGCGGTCTTTCTGGGCACGATTGTTATTGCCGTTATCCTTCTTAGGATGCCGGCTTCCTCCCGTGCTTATCGTCCCTCTGTCGAGCCGGTCTTGGCGCGCCGCTTTGATTTGCGTCGCTGGATTTGGCGTACGAGTTCGCCATCTCAAACATACTGCTTCACCGTCTTCGGTGGCTTGCGCCCAAACTTTCCAATTAACGGCTCATCACGGACTCCCTTACCGGAAGGCGGCGATGATGATGTCGTCGGTGATGTTGGGGATCTTGTTGCGCTCTTCGGAGAAGCGCCGAGATGTAGTCTTTCAATGACTCATCGGCTTACGGACGATGTTGTAGAGATCGAAGTGGGTTCCAGGCCTCTCGAAGGTGCCTGGAAGTTGGCGATGAAATGGTCCCTCGGCTCGCTCCACGAGCCGATTGAGCCTCTTGGCGGGCTCTGAGCCGGTTCTGGCTGAGTTGGCGAGAGCCACGGGCGGTAATTGGCCATAGCCTTGTTGTCGCCACCTTTCAATCCCTGTAGGCTTAAAGCCACTCGGCCAATGCACTCGGCGGAGCTCCCGAGTAAAGGCGGTACTCCGTCGTCGCCGCTATCGGGTGATCCCCTCCGATCTTCCCGAGTGCGTCGGCGCGCTCTGGTAGCGGCGATCGAGGACTTCCGCGGATCACTCGGCGGGGTCTTGGTTGGTGGTTGGGTAGCTGGGCTGTTGTTGCGGCGAACGCGGTGGTGGACGGGTGGACGTCCATGTCGTTTGTCGCGGGAGTCGGCCGTCTGCTCCTGGTACTTCGGCGTGGACTCGCGGGGTGGGTCTCTTGGCACTGGTCCTCGGCCGATCGCTCGGGCCTCTTGTAGTCTCCGACCTTAGAGGCGGAAGCCGGCTCTTGTCGCGTTTCGGCCACGAGATTCAATCGGCCTTCGTGCCGAGGTGGCGGGTGGCCGTTAGGCGTGGCTGCGACGATGGTCTTAATCTTGTCGAGTATCGGAGTCACATTGGCGGAGTGCCGTCTCCATGACGGTGTCCAAGAGAGTGAGCACGGCAACAGCGTTACTGCTGTGGCGTTTGGAAGATGTTGGTGTTGCGAACTCGTGTTTGGAGGATGGCCTCCGGGCGAGATCATCCGCGCGCGCGAGATCCTGCTTCCTCTTGTCGGCCTCGTCCTTGCGTTGCTTCTCCTCTTCGGCCGTCTTGCGCTCGTGCTCAATCTTGGCTCGCTCTTCTTCAGCAAGCCTCGGCCATGGCTGAGTCGGACTCGTCCGGCTCGGCCATGAGACATCAAAGCACTTCGGCTCATAGTCCATGCGGCAATCGGAGTCGTCGGCTTCGCTGACGGGGATGCCACGAGAGGTCGTCGGCCGGCGGAGGCGAGATATTCGTTGAGCTCCGAAGATGAGCATGAGCCGAATGGCGGGAGGATGACGGCGACCTCCTTGATCTGGGTAGCCGGGTATGGATCGTTCGGTCGAGTCGAGCATGGGAAGCGGGCTCCTCGAGTGGGTCGACCTCAACTCGGGGGAGGAGTTTGCTGAAAATCTCGGCGATGTTTGGTAACCCAAACGGCGAGAGGTCTTCATCGAGTAGATCGCTTCCGTCGGGAGGCGAGAAGATTGGCGCAGATTTCGGCGGTATTCGGTAATCCGAATGGTGCCGAGTTAAGTCCGTCGTCGGAGAAAGTAGATTGCATCTTGGTCTTCAAGACATCGTTGTAGATCGTGGTGCTGTTCGGAAGTCCGAACGGCATCGAGTGGATTTCTCCTACCGGCGGTCGAATCCGAGTCGAAGGAGGAATCGTCGACGAAGTTGGCGGCGAAGTCGCCGAATCTTGAAGGAGATCCCATCATGCTTGTCGGCGAGATTGTTGAAGAAGTCTCGACGCGGGGCCCCTACAGCGCGCCAGCGCGTCGAAACTTGGTTTCGGCAATAAAAAATGGGGGTGCGATCAAGATCGCCAAGCACAATGGGTTAGGAGGAAAAGAAGATTTAGACAGGTTCAGGCCCTCTCGTGAGGTAATACCCTACTCTGTTTGGTGCATTCGATCCGCAGAGTGTCTTTATTGATCTTGTGATCTAAAAGCTGAAGGCTGATCTAACTTCTCATGAAGCATATGATCTAAAGCCGATGTCGCATATCCCTCAAGGGACGCCCCTTACCCCCTTATATAGTCTTGGGAGGTGGGCTTACGGATCGGAAACCCTATCTTACTCTAAGTCGGTTTCCTCAATCTTACCAAACTATGACTATGAGCCATTGCCTTATCTAATCGGTAACGTAATACCCAAGTCGTAGTTGGTTTACATATTTGGTAAACACAACCTATCCCTATCTCCAGTCGGATAAGCTTGCCATGTAGATATCCGATTGCCATAATCTCCACATATACCCCCTCGTGTTATGATAGAGAATGGCACTCTGCTTTGGCAGACCCACCATTGACGAGCATAACGGTGATGGGTGCAACATTTGGAAGGGCATCATTACTACTTAATTTTGAGAGGGATGCTATCCTATCAAACAAACATATCACATATGAAAGCAAGAAGAATAGCATATAATGAAATAGTATGGCCCCCTTCACATGGTGATCTCCATCTCCATGTCGGCGCTGAGGATCTCCATCTTCGGCACCATCTTCCAAGTGTCGAATGCTTGATATCTTCAAACTAAGCTACTACTATAGAAGCTCTAATTGAAGATTACATCGACTCGCAGGTCGTGAAAGAATATTACAAGCATTGCACGTATGAAAGAATATTACGAGGGATTGCACATATGAAAGAATATTACATGCATCACATGCATCTCATACATACAATAGGGCCATACCATCTCAAAGCATTCTCTGCAAAAACAAGTTAGGCGTAGAAACGTTTTCTACCTATCGCGAGATACGGCATCGAGACGACCTATAAGGGGGTACGCACACGGCGGTCGAGGGAAGCCGCCCCTCGCGGGCTTCCGGGCAGCGCCGAACACCCACGAAATTCATAGATCCAATCTACGAAATCGCTTATGGAAACCATATCGGCATAATCATATTATGCCGTCCCGATACACTATCAAGGGAGATGGTTTGCGTAGGCGCGAGGCAGCAACAAAGTCGGACTACGAGATAGCTTCGGTATAATCACATTATACCGTTCCGATACACTATCAAGGAACGCTATCTCGAACCCAACTCAAACCGAGTTATTTGAAAATTGCTTTGACGTAATCACATTACGTCGTTCCGATACACTATCAAGGAACGTAATTACCATTAACTCTCCTCAACAGATCCTATAAAACCGATTGATCTAATCAACCCGTGCGCAAAACTTGTTCCAGATCCAATCTAAAACCCGAACTAAGCAAGATTAGCTCTGATACCACTGAAGGGTTACGCGGAGGCTACGCTAGCCAAAAACAAAAACTTTTACCGTGCAAACCAGGAACACTTGCAAGTAAGGGCCGATAGATCGTTACCGATTGGAGTAGAGTGCAGCGAAATAACCAATCAGGGCAATCCGATCCGGAACAATGTAGCCGATTCCCGGAGACAGCCGATTCGCCAATCAGCCGATTCGAGCCGTCGGCCGCGTTCTCACGCCTCGCTCCGTGCGCCGACCGCGGCCGATTCCACCACGATCGATCGCTCCGTGCAGCCCGATCCAGCCGATCAACGGCGCGCAACGTAGCGGCGCCTCTACCGGTATCCACACGTCCGGGGACGAACGTCGTACACCCGTGTGCTAGCACACGATGCAAGGCTAGGGTTTGGCTCGAAAGTGGGGAGGGTTTCCGTGGAGATTGATCTCGGCGACTTTTGCACGCGATGCAATTGATGTTTATTCAGCTCTCCACCCTCCCTCCTTTATATAGAGTTGGCCGACGGGACTAGTGGCCGATTAGGACTCTATTTTGAATCGGATCTCATCCGTATCTCATAGAGTTGGCCGCCCATACGTCGTAAGCCCATAGGACTCTATCCGATCGAATCCCTATCCGATCGAGCCGTATCCGAGTCCAACTCGAATATCTATTCTATCCCCTTAAGCGTGCGACCACGTAGGTTCAGGTATACTTGGTTTCGGCTATAGTCTAACTTAGCCGATCGTCGGCTCGAGTCCAACTCGGCCGACCTGTCAATAGCGGCGCCTAGCGGCACATATTGACACCATAGTATACAAGAATATAATATCGGCTCGAACCTGTAATGTGTACACAAATCCCTTTGCCTCACGATACCGTTAAGCTATAGGCAAGATGTGTGCCATCCCTTCAATAGCTTAACCATTCACTCGAACCGTATTGGATTCGTGCATTGATTGACTCCTCAATCAACTTAGCATGGCCATGCATTTCCATAATCCATTACCTCGAGGGGCCCGAGATATCTCTCCAAAGGAGGGGCAAATTCCATCTTGATCACTCACATCCCACTCCATGTTTCATAGCAAACCCGAAAACTACCTTTATAACTACCCGATTACGGAATAGCGTTTGGTAGTCCCAAAGTAGGCTACTACACATGTTGGAATCCATGGTGATCTCGGGTCTAAGGACTTTGTACCAACACTACACGAGACCAACTAATGGCACATTAATTCTGTAGTGTCTCATGGTGGGTCTATCCAACAATGTGTTCTCCAACACATATGTCCATGTTTATTGATTTGGTATCTCCATACCCATGATCTATGAGACATGATCATCAATCAATAAACATGCCGATCTTAGAATCATATTTGTTCCAACAATATGACATATGATCGAGGATCGTTTAGAAATAGATTCATACATAAAGAGTCTCATAAATAAGTCACGTACTTATTGATCAATACAAGATGTCTATTTCATGGAACTGAATAACACTTTATTCATTTATACATAAACATTGACGTGATATCCAATATCTCCATGTTGCCTCTAGGGCATATCACTACGAGATGATGCCCTGCCTTTGACCCTCCGAGTCCCGCCACTCAATCTTAATTGGGGGAACCCAGGTTTCAGAGGACTGCAACCTGGGGATTTCTTCCACTGTGGCTGGCAAATAAGAAGAACAAATGAAGACATGAAAGATTCAAACTGAAAGAGCAAAAGAATACTTTGGTACAAATCTCACCGGCTTCGGTGGGCTGCGCGCTTAGGTGGAGCGGCTCGGCTGACCTCCTCCCTCGGCTCTTCGCCGAGTGGCCCTCGGTCGGGGCTGCTCGAGCCGCGGCCTGAGGTTTCCCGGCCGTTGACTGGCTTCCAGTCGGGACATCCCGGTTGGCGGCCGGGGGCTCCTTCCTCAGGGCATCCTTCTTCGGAGGCGAAGGTTGTTTGCCCGGAGCGCTCACGCTCGGTTGCGGGCTCCGGGGCTTTGGCTCTGCAGGCTTTGGCACCTCGGGAGCTGCGGCAGGGGTCGGTCCTTCACCTTCCCCGGCAGGATCGATTTCCTGGGGCCTCCTGCGATAATGAATATACCCGGGGTAAAGACAAAGAGAGCTTTCACCGAGAAAGCTGCGAACGAAGTCATGAAACATACCTGGATGATCGGCGGATCTTCGGCGCCGTCCGCGGCGATCGCCTTAGAGGAGGGGTCTCGACTGGAGGAGCCGGGACGTCATCGTCCGAATCCTCGATGATTAGCCTCCTTTTGCTCGCCCGCTTGTTTGAGTCCTCGCTCGGCGCCGCCGCTTCCCTGGATCGCTTTGGATCTTGATCCCGCCCGGCCGCTTCTTGGCGGGCGACGGCGCGTCATCGTGGGACACCTTGTACGGCTTGGAGGTAACAGAAGCGTTTTCCTGCAAGAGAAGTTCGCACAACACTAAGAGACAAGATATCAAGATTGAAAGACACTATGAAGCAACCAGTCGGCTTACCGGAGGAGGAGGTCGGTGGATCTTGAATGGAAGAACCGACGAGAATGAGGGCGCGCTCAAGCTGCAATTCCGGTCGAGAAGATCTTGTACATCCGGATCTTCGAGAATCTCGTAGCTGAGTGGATCTGGATCTTCCTGATTGGGGTCCTTCCCGCCTTCGTACTCGAAGGCCGGCTTCGACCGTTCCTTGATCGGCGCCAGTCGGCACCTGATGAAGTGCCGAGTGATCTGTTCGCCGCGAAGACCCTTTTGTTTCATCGCCAGGATCTTCGCAAGCAGCTTATTAGCCTCGTCCCAATCTTGGGCTACTAGAACAGTGCTCCAAGTTGGCCTGGGGACAGGGGGAAGACCGACGAAGGCTGGCAGGCTGGGTTCGAGGTTGTTAATGTAGAACCAGCCCGCGTGCCATCCCTTATTGGAGGACTTTAGAGGGAGAGAGAAGTACTCCTTGCGGAGAGATCCGCGGAGTTGGAAACCTGCCCCGCCAACGACGCATGGGTGGTCTTTATTCGGATGAGGTTTAAGATAAAACATGCGGCGGAAGAGATGGAAGTGGGGGAGGATGCCAAGGAATGCTTCGCACACATGAATGAAGAGAGCGATGTGAAGCATTGAGTTCGGGTTCAGATGGTAGAGTTGAAGCCCATAGTAATCCAGGAGCCCCCGGAAGAACTCGGAGGTGGGAAGGCTGAACCCGCAATAGAAGAAAGAAGTAAAAACAACGAGCTCACCGGTGTTCGGGGTTGGAAAGTCCTCACCCGCCACCGGGCGCCAACCCACGATCTCCTTTGGCGGAAGCACGCCATGCTACACCATCTCTTTGAGGGTGGATTCCCTCACATCCGATGTGGCCCTTTGGTCAAACGGGATCCTCTTTTCCTCCGCCATGGGTGTGGTGTTGATGGGAAGTGGATCTGGTCGAGAAAAGTGGGGATTTTGACAAAGGAGCTTGGGAGGTTTGGCTGCGGAAGCTGTTTGTTGCAAGAAGCGAGCTCTTAGATGGATGGATTTGGGAGCGCGCGAGTCTAGGGTTCTCCGCAGGGAACTGGTGAACAGTACTGCGAGAAGAGGAATCTTTTGGAAGATGAAGAGGCGAGGACGACCTCGAGCCTTTATAGAAAGATTTGAGGGTTGCGCTAGGTTTTCTTATGATTGGGCCGAGCCCATGAGAGAATCTGCGGCCCGGTTAAGGTGTGGCCCGACGCGTGTCCTTAGGGACTTAAGCGGATGAGCTTAAGCAGATTTGCGCTGGCAATATGCACGTGTCCGAATGCCCTATACCTTCGGAAATCCTTTCATACCGCGGTTTGCTTGACTTCATGAGAAGCTAGCACGATCCAACTTGAAAGGTGACCAACAGCTAAGTTTTTATAGCTCCCTTGATGACAAGGGCTGTTTGGTTTTTTAGCATTTGATTAAGTGATTTTATCAATGCTATTTTTCCACCTTGGTGAAGATCTTTATAGATTGAGACCATTGATATGGAAGGAGCTATTTAATAACTTGGTCATATTTTTCATGTGATTGAAAGAACTCGTTTTTCCATGAGGGACGATTAAAATATTTGTTCCGGGTTGACTCGGGCAGATCCACTCGGATAAGCATGAGCTTACCGAGTGCTTTTTACCCGCTATGGTCGATTGAGTTAATTGTTCTAAGATAACTCGGGCAAATTCACTCGGATACAGCACAAGCTTGCCGAGTAATGAGGTTGCTTTAGCTTGAGCTAAGCATCTACATAAGAATGATTTTTTATAGTTCTTGACTATACGATTAGTCTAATTTTGACTAACCATATAGTCGGGGGCTACACCTAATTAGGTGCATCAGGAGATGCACCTAGATATTTATTTTTGAGAATTTTTTAGATGTTTTCCAGCCCTTCACAGTCTTTGGAGCCACTCGGGAAGATTCGGGCAGAGATGATGGAATCACTCGGCGCAAAAGCACTCGGTCAAAGAGATTTTTGGTGTGTCTTTGTTTTGGTTTGAAGGATTGTCTCGTCGCCGAAAAGGACTCGGGGCTACTGTGGAGATTATGACAATCGGGTATCTACATGGCAAGCTTATCCGGCGGAGGTAGGGATAGATTGCGCCGCCATATCTGTAAACCGAACATGACTTGGGTGTTACGATTGCCAATAGAGATAAGGCAATCGGCCTATAGTCACGGTTTGGTAAGATTGAGGAAACCAACTTAGAGTAAGATAGGGTTTCCGATCTGTAAGCCCTCCTCCCAAGACTATATAAGGGGGTAAGGGGCGTCCCTTGAGGGATATCAGAAAATCCTATGTTAGATCTGAATCATACGATTTCATAAGCAAGAGCTTTAGACACACGAGATCAATAAAGACACTCGGCGGATCGAATCCACCGAAACAGGAGTAGGGTATTACCTCACGAGAGGGCCTGAACCTGTCTAAATCTTCTTCTTCTTCTAACCCATTGTGCTTGGCGATCTCGACTGCGACCCCAGAAATTATATTGCCGAAACCAAGTTTCGACACCTGCATAAGGACTTAGGCGATCAAACACGCGGGCCTTAATGCTTTGAAGGACCATGCTATTGGCACGCTCAACTTGACCATTGCTTTTGGGATGTGCAACCGATGCATAGCAGATTTTGATCCCAAAGTCTTCGCAGAATTCTTTGAAGATGCCTCCAATGAATTGAGTCCCATTGTCGGTTATAATTCTGTTTGGGACACCAAACCGGTGTACGATGTTGAGGATGAAGTCCCATGCCTTGTCAGCAGTGATTGTAGCAACCGGCTTAGCTTCGATCCACTTGGAGAATTTGTCGATTGCGACGAATAGGTGTGTGGACCCTCCTGGAGCCTTCTTGAAAGGGCCGACCATGTCTAAGCCCCATACCGCAAACAGCCAGGATAATGGGATTGTTTGTAGCTCTTGGGCTGGGACATGGCTCTGTCGGACGAAGAATTGGCAACCTTCACAAGTTCGTACCACTTTGTCAGCGTCGGAGACCGCCGTGAGCCAGAAGAAACCTTTTCTGTAGGCTTTGCCCACCAAGGTGCGTGCTGCCGCGTGGCTTCCGCATATGCCCGAGTGGATGTCTTGGAGTAGCTGTTATCCTTCCTCAGGTGTGATGCATCTCATCAGGACTCCGGAGGGACTTCTCTTGTATAAATCGCAGTCAACTATGACGTAAGCTTGACAACGACGTCGGACATGTTCTGCCTCATCCCGGTCTTCCGGCAGCTTTTGCTGAGTTAAAAATTTGATGAGTGGTGTCCTTCAGTCGGCGTCGATCATGGCGGCTTTGTTTGCAGTTTCCTCGTTGGGAGTTAGTTTGGCTGCAACGGTTGGTTCGTAGAGGTGCTCTACGAAAACGTCTGTTGAAGCGGCTTCACGCTTGGATCCGAACTGTGCCAACTCGTCAGCTGCCTCGTTGTTATGTCTCAAGACATGGGATAGCTCCAATCCGTCAAACTTGTCTTCAAGTTTGCGAACTTCCTGCCGGTAGGCCTCCATGGTGTCGTTTAGACAGGACCAATCCTTCATCACTTGGTTCACGACCAGCTGGGGATCCCCTTTCACGATGAGCCGACGTATCCCGAGTGAAACTGCGAGCCGCAGTCCATGTAGCAGGGCTTCGTACTCGGCGACGTTGTGTGAGGCGGAGAAGTGAAGGTGGAGGACATATCTTAGTCTTTCCCCAGTCGGGGAGATCAGCACAACTCCTGCTCCCAAGCCGGTGATCCTCTTGGATCCGTCGAAGTGCATGGTCCAGTATTGAAGGTCTTCTCGAGGTACATCTTCTTGCTGTTCGGTCCACTCGGCCAAGAAATCCGCCAGGGCTTGTTACTTTACAGACGTCCTTGCCTTAAAAGTTATGTCCAGCGGCATCAGCTCCAGGGCCCACTTGGGGGCTTCATGCTCAGGATAGCATTGATTTTTCTGGATTGGCTTCGATGCCGCGATGTGACACCATGAAGCCAAGCAGTTTGCCTGATGGGACGCCGAAAGTGAACTTCTCCGGGTTCAACTTCATTCTGAAGGCCCGAATATTTGCGAAGGTTTCTTCTAGGTCGGCAATCAGGTCTTCTTTCTGCTTGGTCTTGATGACAACATCGTCGACATAAGCTTCCACGTTCTTCCCAATCTGCGTCTGAAAACACCTCTGGATCATGCGTTGGTATGTGGCCCCGGCGTTCTTCAGGCCAAAAGGCATTGTGATGTAGCAGTAGGCCCCAAACGGCGTGATGAACGATGTCTTCAGGCAGTCGGATTCCTTCAAGCTAATTTGGTGGTAGCCAGAGTAACAGTCCAAAAAGCTTAGGAGTTGGCAGCCGGCTGTTGAGTCCACAACTTGGTCGATGTGAGGCAGCCCGAATGGATCTTTGAGGCAGGCTTTGTTGAGGTCAGTGTAGTCAACGCACATGCGCCATTGCCCTGTCTTTTTCCGGACCAGAATCGGGTTGGCCAACCAGTCGAGATATAGGACTTCTTTGATAAAACCGGCAGCTAAGAGCTTTGTGAGCTCTTCCTTGATGGCATCTTTTCGATCCTGCGTGAACCTGCGTAGTCGTTGTTTGATCGGTTTTGCGTCATCTTTGACGTGTAAAGAGTGCTCGATCACCTCCCTAGGAATTCCGGGCATATCAGATGGTTTCCAAGCAAAAACATCTTTATTATTTTGGAGGAAGGTGACGAGCGTGCTTTCCTATTTAGGATCTAGTTTAGCGCCGATTACAGCAGTTTTTGAGGGATCCGATGGATCAAGGGAGATCTTCTTGGTTTTGGCGTCGCCAGTTCCCTATTTGGCTCTCTTCTTCGCGGGGATTTCACCCTCCGCCGAAGTCGATGCGGCCAATCGGATTTCTTGTTGGCCACGTGATCTCTCACGAGATTGGGCCATGTCGCAGCTCTCCTTGTCGCAGGTGAAGGCTTGCTTTACGTCGCTGCGCAAGGTGATGATGCCGTTCGGACCCGGCATCTTCATGCAGAGGTAGGTGCAATGGGGTATCACCATGAACTTGGCGAGCGTGGGCCTTCCGATGATTGCGTGGTAAGCCGTCTCGAAGTCGGCCACCTCGAAAGTATTGTTCTCTGTCCGAAAATTCTCTCGAACTCCGAAGGTGACCGAAAGGGCGATGTGCCCGAGTGGCGTAGATGATAGCCCCGGGATAACTCCATGGAAGGGGGCTGAGCTTGCCTTCAACTCGACTCTCGGGATCTGCATCTCGTCCAAGGTCTTGGCGAACAAAATATTGAGGGCACTGCCCCCATCGGTGAGGATGCGCTTGAGCTTGATGTTGCGGACCACCGGGTCCAAGACGAGTGGATAGCGCCCCGGGTGAACCACTCGGTCGGGATGATCTGAGCGGTCAAAAGTGATGGCCACCTCGGACCATCGTAGGTACTGTGGGACCTCGGGTTGCGCCGTGTTGACCTCGCGGTCAGTTAGCTTCTGTTTTCTCTTGGATTCATAGGCTTGCGGCCCCCCGAAGATGTGATTCAGCTCGCCTACGGGGTCTTGAAAGGGCTCGGCATTTCCAGCCGGGTTGTTCTTCTTGGCGCCCGATGGACCGGCTTCATTAGTCGGCTTCTTGTTGAGTTGTGCCGCATATTGCTCGGTGAACTGTTTATAAATAAAGCAGTCCTTAGCCGCGTGCTTGTGATTGGGATGATGCGTGCACCTGGCGTTCATGATGGCGTCGTAGGCCGCGACTCGGGGGCGATGTTGGGAGTTGGACGTTGAGGCAACTAGGTCTTCGGGTCGGCGCTTGCGATCCTTCTGGCCCTGGTTGTTGTTGCCGTTATCCTTCTTAGGATGTCGACTTCCTCCTGATTGCTTGTCGTCCCTTTTGTCGGGCCGGTCTTGGCACGCCGCTTTGATTGCGTCGCTGGATTTGGCGTACGAGTT
Organism: Oryza australiensis; assembly: GCA_019925245.2. Taxonomy (NCBI): domain Eukaryota; kingdom Viridiplantae; phylum Streptophyta; class Magnoliopsida; order Poales; family Poaceae; genus Oryza; species Oryza australiensis. The sequence goes on from JAIFGZ020000831.1 coordinate 23,535, forward strand.
CGCCGTCTCGAACATCTGCTTTACCGTCTTCGGTGGCTTGCGCCCAAACTTTCCGATCAACAGCTCATCACGGACTCCCTTCTGGAACGCGGCGATGATGATGTCGTCGGTGATGTTGGGGATCTTGTTGCGTTTTTCGAAGAAGCGCCGGATGTAATCCTTCAAAGGTTCGTCCAGCTTCTGGACGACGTTGTAGAGATCGAAGTGGGTCCCAGGTCTCTCGAAGGTGCCCTGGAAGTTGGCGATGAAATGTTCCCTTAGCTCACTCCACGAGCCGATCGAGCCTCGTGGCAAGCTCGTGAGCCAGTTCCTGGCTGAGTTGGCAAGGGCCACAGGCAGGTAATTGGCCATGGCTTTATTGTCACCTCCTGCCGCCCAGATGGCGAGGGTGTACACGGTCAGCCACGACTCAGGGTCGGTCTTCCCATCGTACTTCTCGATTCCAGTTGGCTTGAATCCGTTCGGCCAATGCACTCGGCGGAGCTCCCGTGTGAAAGCTGGTACTCCGTCGTCATTACTGTCGAGTGATCCCCTTCGATCTTCCCGGGTGCGTTGATCGCGTTCTTGGTAGCAACAAGCGAGGACTTCCCGCAGATCACTCGGCGGGGTTCTCGGCAAGCTGCTTCGGTAATCGGAGCTGTTGTTGCGGCGGACCCGGTGGCGCACGGGTGGACATCCATGTTGCTTCTCGTGGGAGTCGGCCATTTGCTCCTGATGCTTGTGCATGGTCTCGTGGCGTGGGCCTCTCGACCTGGTCGCCGACCGGTCTGGCTCGGGCCTCTTGTAATCCCTTGACCTTAGCGGCGGGAGTCGGCTTCTGTCGGGCGTTTCTGCCACAGACTCAGTCGGTCTTCGAGCTGAGGTGGAGGGATGACCGTTGGCCGTAGCCGCAACGATGGTCTTGATTTTGTCCAAGATTGGCGTTACGTCGGGGGGCGCCATCTCGATAACGGTGTCTAGGAGTGTGAGGGCAGCGACAGCGTTCTGCTGTGGCGTCTGAAAGATGTTGGTGTTGTGGACCCGCGTCTGAAGTATGGCCTCCTGAGCGGATCGTCCCGCTGCCCTCAGATCTTGCTTCCTTCTGTCTGCTTCCTCCTTGCGCTTCTTCTCTTCTTCTGCCAGCTTGCGCTCTTGCTCAAGTCTGGCCCGTTCTTCTTCCGTGAGCCTACGGGCCATGGCTGAGTCGGTCTCAGCCACCTCAGTCATGAGGACGTCAAAGCACTTCGGCTCGTAGTCCTTGTCGCAGTCGGAGTCGTCAGCTTCGTCCGAGGGGATGCTGTAAAGGTTGTCAAAACCTGAGGAGCTGAGGTACCCGTTGAGCTCCGAGGATGAGCATGACCCAAACGATTGGAGGATGATCGCGACTTCCCTTGAGCCCGGATGGTTCAGATCTGGATTGTTCCAGTCCGAGTCGGAGCTTGATGATATGGATTCCTCCGAGTGGGTCGATCTTGACACGGGGGGAGGAGCTTGCCGTAGATCTCAGCGGCGTTTGGTAATCCAAACGGCGCCGAGAGGTTTCCTTCCGAGTAGATTGGCTCCGACGGGGAGATGAGAAGACCACTGCAGATCTCAGCGGCGTTCGGTAGACCGAACGGCGCCGAGTGAGTTCTTCCATCAGAGTGGATGGACTTCATCTTGGAATCCAAGATTTCGTCGTAGGTCTTGGCGTTGTTCGGGAGCCCGAACGGCGCCAAGTGGGTTTCTCCTCCCGACTGGTCCGAATCCGAGTCTAAGGAGGAGAACATGTTGAAGTCGTTGGCGGCGAAGTCGCCGATGCCTGAAGAGGATCCCATCGCGCTCGCCGGCGAGATTGTTAAAGAAGTCTTGACGCGCGGGCCCCTACCTGGCGCGCCAACTGTCAAAACTCGGTTTCGACAATAGAAAATTGGGGGTGCAGTCAAGATCGCCAAGCACAATGGGTTAGGTGGAAAATGAGGATTTAGACAGGTTCAGGCCCTCTCGTGAGGTAATACCCTACTCCTGTTTCGGGGATTAGATCCGCCAAGTGTATATTGATCTCAAGATCTATAGCTCAGAAAACTCATATCTCTCAAGGGACGCCCCTTACCCCCCTTATATAGTCTTGGAAGACGGGCTTACAGATCGGAAACTCTATCTTACTCCAAGTCGGTTTCCTCAATCTTACCAAACCGTGACTATAAGTCGTTGACTTATCTAATCGGCAACGTAATACCCAAGTCATAGTTGGTTTACATATTTGGCACGTGCAACCTATCCCTATCTCCAGTCGGATAAGCTTGCCATGTGGATATCCGATTGCCATAATCTCCACAAATTTATTGCACAATAAATCCGGAATTGCGTCGGCGCTAGGGCGACATCGGCAATGGCGTCACGCGCGGGAGCACCGGTCCACGGTGGACCGGGTCCACGGGCCGAGAGAGAGCGGTGCACCACGTGGCGCACACGTGGCACCGCGCGGCGGCCACGCGGTGTGCCACGCGGGCAAGCGGGCGCGGCCCCGTCTGCCGAGGCAGATCGAACGGCCAGGAGAGGGGCGCGGGCGGCACGATCGGCCGACGATGGCGCACGACGGCCGGAGACCGGTCGGCGCCATTCGGGCGGCGGCGGGGGCGGCGGAATGCCGCGGCTCACGCGTGGGTGGAGCCGTGCGTCCTCGGGAGCAGTGGCGCGCATTCGGCCGAGAGGGGAAAAGGGAGGGGCGCTCACCGCGGGTCGCCGGAGGTGGAGGGGATGATGGCACGGACGGTGAGGGTGACGGCAGAAGCACTCGGGGAGGGGTGGCCGAAGTGGCGCGGGCACCGGCGACGAGGAGGGAGGAATCGGCGGAGCTCAGAACGCCTCGGAGCAGCGGGAAAACACGACCGAAGCTCGGCGACGAGGTCCAAAGCAAAGGCGCACGGTGCGGGGGCAAATGGGTGCGAGAGAGTCTTGGGTGAGAGCGTGGGGAGCTCTGGGAGGATGGGGGCCGGCTTTTAAAGGGGATGATGAGGTCAGTGGTGGCCGGGATAAGGGGGAATTGATCGCCAGAGTTAAGAGGGAGGAATTTGGGGAAAAATAATGGCCGGCGATTAACTCCGGCCATTTAGGACTACAGGAGCGGCGGCCGGGGCGATTGAAGGCGGTGGGAGAGGCGGGGGAGTTAGGGCGGTGCCTTTAGGGCGCGCGGGAGAGGCGGGCGGCCGGGATCCGCTCGGGGCAGAAGCGGCGCCAATGGCGGCGGGGCGGCGGAGGTAGGGGGGGGGGGCGACAGGTGGGCCCCCTTTGTCGGCGTCTGGTGTAGGGGAGGCAAATTGGACTTATTCGCGGCGCAAGAGTTAAACGGGCGTGGCCTTGGCGGCTGCGAGGAGGGAAAGAGAGGGCGCGCCGGCGGAAGCGGCTAGGCCACGCGGGGAGGGGTTGGGCCGTCGGCTCGGGCGGCGGCCCACGGCAGGAAAAGAGCGGGAAAGGATGGAGGAGAGAGAGCTGATTTTCCGGGATTTATTAATTCCGATTTTGATTTTAATTGGTTAAAAATTATTTCTAGTGCTCTAAAAATTCCACTAAAAATCATGTTAGTGTATTTTGACATGCAGAATTTTAGAAAAATCCTACCATGCCATTTCCAATTAGCATTTGGCTTTTAAAATTTCTTTATTCTCTAGTTAATCCCAACGATTTTCTTTTACGATTTTCTTTTGGATTTTAAAAGGGGAAAACACCTCAGGGTGTTACAAGTATGAATCCTCTTGAGTCGCGGCTTCAACAACGGCGCTACGATCAAGACCGAGTGGACGGCGACCCCGACTGGAGGAGGCCCGTGAGGCGGCCTTGATCCGATCGGCAAGATATCTAAAAGGACTTAGACGATACCATAGTCGCAATGTTCGGGCGCGAGCCTTCATTGTCGGCGATTTGGTTCTACGCAAGATTCGAACACCAAGGACCGTCACAAATTATCTCCACTATGGGAAGGACCATGTATAATCGGCGAGGTGACTCGGCCGGGAGCATGTCGACTAAAGCGTGAAGATGGATCCATGGTGGAGAACTCTTGGAACATCGAACATCTTCGACGATACTATGCTTAAATTGCCTTAAGTTTCATGTTATTCTCATTGCCAACCTCAAGTAAGATGACTTGTTGAGTTGACAGTCGGGGCCACACGTGTCAATAAAGCATGGTTTTCTTCAACAACTTGTTTATATTTGGTTTATCATTGTTTAATGTTTTGATTCGAGTTCAATAGATAAGGGCGAGAATTTTTAATGACCTAATCAAGCTTAGGCTTGGTGACGAGTTGGATGAAAATTACTTAAGAAATTTGACATAAAGACTCGGATCAAGGCATTAACATAAATAAGCTAAATATTTACAAGTCCACACCGAGTTACATACAATGTCGCGAAATAATCGGGATCAAAAGTTGTTAACTACATCGCGGCTACTTTCTTGGTCGGCTCCGAGCTTCAGCGATCAATTCTAAGGCCTACTCGTCGAAGTGTCGTCGCAAAACCTTCCCCAAGCGAGTCAACATCTATCCAGGATAGAATGACTTGGCTTGCGCAAGGGCAAAGCCGGCTCCCATGGTGGCTGCCTGCGAGACGTTGGCTATGTATTGATCGGGGCCCTCCGAGCTTGTCGAAGACCTCGACGGCATCCAATGAACTAGTCCAGAGCCCATGATGGAACAGCGACAAGAGAATCGGTGTGACCGCATTAGCAACATCGTCCCTTACGCTTTTGGCCCTTCGGACCCTTTCAATGAAGACATCAAATTGTGCTCGGGTTTTGACCTTATAAGCTGCCAAAGACATATGATTACACGAGACACTCGAAGATGAAGCAAAATGAAGAATGCTATCTTAAGAGAATTCACCTTCAAACTCGGACTCCGGCTCCGCTTTGTTGGCGTTAGCTTCTTCCAGTGGAGTGCGGAGCATGTGGACTTCGACGAGTTCTCGCAACAAGAACATTTGCGACGCCAAGATCAAAACAGACTATGGATAAAGGCATAAAGAGACCGAGAGGATTAAAACTTACTCCCGACTGAACCCCGGAGGTCAAGGTTCTCCTCCCGGAGCGCGGCTATTTCTCTCTGCAAAGCAGCTTCTCTTGATGCAACCTCTTCCCGAGTGGCCTTCGGCTCTTGCTTTGGATGTTCTCCGGAAATTCAAGTGTGGGACCGGCTTCTCGAGTGCATCGAGATTTAGCCATCGACCAGGCAATATACCCTCGCACGCGAGTTCGAATTAAACGGCGAAAGAAACCATAAGGCTAAAACGAGAGAAGAGCGATGCTTACATTTAGCGGCCAGGGTTGCTTCATTCGGGCGATCAACGAGCATGTCTCTTTCTTCATTTTCTTTACGCTTGTTCAAGACAATGCCTGTTTCAAGCCCTCGGAGTCGCGCCACTCTATTTTGATTGGAGGAACCCAGGTCTCTGAAGATTGCAGCCTGGGGATCTCCTCCTCTTTTGCTGATCGATTTAAAGAAGATAAATGAAGACAAAGAAAAGACAGATTGAAGACTTGAGTCGAAGAGTGCTTCAAAGCTTACCGGCGTCGGTGGTCGTACCCTTGCTGGTACTTTCAGTGCCTTTTTCTTCTTGGTTCACGCCCGGCGGCTCTCGGTCGGGGCACCTTGGGTGACGATCGGGATGTCTTCTTGCGGCGGTTTCCGTAGGGGCTTCGGCGGGTAGTCGGGGGCTCCTCCGTGGGACATCTTCAGCGGGAGGTGGGGGCTTCTCACTCGGAGCGCTCTCACTCGGGAGAGGGCCGGGATTCTTGTTCTGCGAGCCTTGTCGCTCGGCGCTGCGAGATGACTTTGGGCCTTCACTCTACCCGGTAGGGTCTATGTTACGAGGCCTCCTGCAAAGAGAAAGATGGGAGCAATCGGGACAAAGGCTAAAAGGTTTTCAACAAAGGCATGATTTCAGTTATGAGACATACGGTTGATCGGCGAATCTTGGGTGCAAATTTGGGGGATGGCCTCGGAGGGGTCACTTCGGCTTGAGGGAGCTAGGACATCATCGTACGAGTCATCAATCACCGACCTCCTTTTACTCGCCCGCCTTTGCTAATATCCTCGTCGGCGGCAGCCCTTTGCCTTGCTGGACTCTTGATTTTGACACCGTCGGCTGGTTTCTTGGCAGGCGGAGCTGGCGCATCGTGATGATGCACTTTGTACAGCTTAGAGATAATGAAAGCATTTTCTTGCAAGAGAGATTCTTTGTACACTAAGGGATGCAACATTAAGATTGAAAGACATTAAAGAAGTTAAGTCAGCTTTCCGGAGGAGGAGGACGGTACAAGCTGAATAGGAGAACAGGCAACATGAGGCTACGCTCGACTGCGATCCCAGAAGAAAAGATCTTGTACATACGAGTCTTCAGGGTCTCGTAGCTCAAGGAGTCGCGGTCCTCCCGATTGGGATCCCTTTCGCCCTCATACTCGAATGCGGGCTTGGATCTTTCTTTGATAGGCGCCAGTCGGTTCTTGATGAAGTGCCGAGTGATTTGTTCTTCCGGAAGGCCCTTTTTCTTCATCTCCAGGATACTGGCCAAGAGCTTGTTGGCTTCATCCCAATCTTGGGCTCGGCACAGTGCTCCGGTTAGGCCTTGGAACCGGAGGAAGGCCGACAAAGTTGGGCGACCAGGTTCAAGATTTGAGATGTAGGACCGGTTCGCATGCCAACCTTTGTTGGACGATTTTAAGGGAAGAGAGAAATAATCTCTGCGGAGGGATCCGCGGAGCTGAAAGCCTTGTTTGGATGTGGCTTAAGATAGAACATGCGGCGGAAAAGCTGAAAGTGGGGAAGGATGCCAAGAAAAGCTTCGCAGACATGGATGAAAAGTGCGATGTGAAGCATGGAGTTGGGGTTCAAATGGTAGAGCTGAAGACCGTAATAATCAAGACCCCGAAAGAACTCAGAATTAGGAAGGCCGAAGCCACAGTAGAAAAAAGGAGGTGAAAACGACGATCTCACTGGTGTTCGGAGTGGGGAACTCCTCACCGGCCGCCGGACGCCAGCCGATGATCTCTTTAGGCGGAAGAACTCCGTTCTTCACCATCTCCCGAAGAGTTGACTCCTTGACATCGAAGTCGCCCATTGCTTGAAGGGGATTTCCTTCTCTCCCACCATGGATGCGGTTTGGGGAAGCGGATCTGGCTCGGGAAATGGGGATTTGAGAAGGGGATCTTGGGGGCTGGATGCGGAGGCTAGCTTGTGGTGAAATGAGAGCTCCTAGATCGATGGATTTGGGCGCGCGCGAGCTTAGGGTTTTCCGCGAGGCGGTGAACAGTACTACGAAAGAGGAAATTTTGGGAAGACGAAGTGGCGAGGATGACCTCGAGGCTTCGTATAAAGACTTGAGGGTTTTGTTAAGTCATCTCGCGATTGGGCCGAGCCCATGAGAGACTTGCGGCCCAGCTAAGGTGTGGTTTGACACGTGTCCTTAGGGACTTAAGTGGATGGACTTAAGCGAGATTTGCCACGGCAATACGCACGTGTCACATAGCCCAATACCTTTAAAATCCTTTCATGCCGCGGTTTGCAAAACTTCATGAGAGGTTGGAAAGAGCACAAGAAAGAGCACAAGAAAGACAAAGGTTGTCCCCAAGCTTGGAATTCAAGAAAAACAAGCGGTTGACCCGATGCCATCGAACCTTAATATTACTTTACAAGAATTTATGGCATATACACAACTTAGCAAGGAACAACTGCTGGGGATAGCCCCTATCAAGAACTCCACGAAGAAGATCTAAAACACCCATACGCAATCGACGCACCGGTTGTAAATCCAGGCGATCCGAACCTAACTACAGATGTGCGATTCCATTAATGGTACATGGATCAATCAGCTCATGATAGAATTATGTTCGTGACAAGGATTAAAGATGAAGATTTCTTCCGTGGGATGTACGATATGTGGATCAACTTCAAGGATGTCTACGACGTTGTTGACGTAAAATCGTACCACCGACGTGGATCTCACGTGCCACACACGTGACCTGAGATCTGCTTAGCTCCAGTCATTGTTTTCCTAAACAAGTTTTGCTAAACAGTCGGTCACCTAGAGTTTAGCGTTTAAACGGTTTACACGAATTTAGACGGTGTTTACACGGGCTAAACGGTTTGCTACTGTAGCATGATTTTACATGTATAAATAACAAAATTGAACTTCTGATCTTTGATCTTAGCTCATATCATACCAATTTGAACAATCCTTTATGTGTTCAAACTACAAACAACAAAAATTTCCAGCAGCTAGCAAGCATTCAAACATTTATAGAGACATAATTAAACATACACATAAAGCAATTCTGGTTCACGGGCGACGGCACGGCGAAGGTCGTGGGGGGCGCGCGCGCGGAGGTGTTGTGGTGGCGGCGGCATGCGTTCTATTTGAGTTGTGAGGACTTGTGAGCGGCGTGTTCTTTAGGTTTTACCCGCTCGTCGGCTCCATTTTTTGCCTTTTCCCGTACTGTCCTGAGCAATATCTCCTAAACGGTGGATTAAACCGGTTCAAACCGCCTAAAAACTGCCTTTGTTTAAGTTTTGTAAACCGTTTTTTCCGTCCCGGACCGACTAGACGGGTCAACCGTTTAGGAAACCGAATAGGTGAAAAACAGGACAGGTAACCTTCGTTTACCGTTTAAAACCGTTTAGACAGCCATTTAATTCCGTTTAGGATAACACTGGCTCCAGTGTAGGTCCTAAAATCGATGAAGTGCGGGTGTGCCAGTCAGTTTGATCCTGCCACTGACAAGATATACAAAGCAGCAAAACATAAAGCATATCGGCCGATAGGCCAATAGCAACCACAGCCGATCGGCCGATAGACCGATGGCGCGATTCTAGCCGATGGTGATTCCAGCTGATGCCGATGTCGGCTGATGCAATTAGGGTTTTAATCCATCGGTCGTGTGTTGATCAAACATCTATATAAAGGAGATCGGTTGACGACAACAACACTATGATATAGTAATGTAATATAGCAAAAATCAATCACATGATAAAATAAACATTGGTCTGAAGATTAAAGCACACATCGGCTGGAGGTCCGATGGCTTTAAATCCAAATGATTAGAAACCTTTGCTACAATCAGCTAAAACCAACTTTGTATATAATCCTTGTAAGCCGATGCAACGTCTAGATAACTCATCGGCTGAAACCTCGATGAAACAATGATTGATGCCTACTGACTTAAATAAATCCTAACTTGCAACCGCAACCTCATAGGTCGGACCTAGCGATGCGGCATAAGGTTGAAAATTGCCTCATAGATTTAAACAAGGCGATATAACACCGATCAAAGTGGCAATGTGTTAAATTTAACCAAGATGCCAAAACCATCAAAAGGAAATTTAACACATCGAGATAAGACCGGCTAACCCTATGATAAAACATTAGCATAAACTTATTGACTTAACAAGACTTATATTATCAATAATAATTTAGTAGGTCGAACATAACCAATGCAGCACGAGATTGTATATAATAATCTAATACTCAATGAGCCGATAGATCTGTCTAATGTGATGGATATAACAAATCTATCTAAAGCAACATTATGTTTAAAGAAATATCAACTTGATCAGAATATCGGACCTAACTGAGAAAGTTCTAACTAAGCCGATGTGACTATAAACAGTAATGGAACTAAAGATAGAGATAATATACCAGATAGGCAACACTTGCGTCGACCCGATTAGAAATCGAGACTCAACCAGGAAGTCCTAGCCACGCCGGCGCAAGCGAAGATGACGGAACTCACTTCTTGGGAGGTCGAACTCAATCGATGCAGCCCATGCTCGAAAACAAGAACTCGTCAAAACAAACTAAAGTAAAAAGGTGGCGATGACGTGAGATTATTTTACATGAACCTCGGGCTTACATATTTATATCCACATGCTAATAAAGATCCTAACAGATTACAATCCAAACTTTACTAAAGATAAAAGAAAACAAACCGAGTCCTTATTGGACACTAACACACTTTCCTAAATATAAAGAGTAAAACTAACAAATTCTTCCTAATTAATAGATACAAACCGCATCCTTCCTGAAATCGGTTTCTTCTGGATAAGACCTTCCAAACTGAATCTAACAAGAATCCGACCGCTGAAAATGTTGATAATAGAAAACCCCCATCAGCCGATGCAGAACTCTAAGCCGATACCAGCTTTGAGCTGATGTGAACCTTGAGCGATGGGGACTCAGGGCTTACCAAATTCGGCGTTAAGGACATATACCAACAAGATGCCCTTGACGTCTCTCTTCTTAGTTGTTGGGTTCGTAAGTGTCGTTTAATTTTATTTCATTCATTAGTCCGTCATATGTAACATAGAAGATTTAACGTCTTTTTCGCTGTAGAATGGAGATTCAAAATTGTCGTAGGTATGGATACTTCAAGTGTGGTTTCATGGACCCCTACATAGTCAATGAAAAGACTGTAGATGACTGACGAGATGAAACCGAGGAAAACATTTACAAATTCGTGGTGCAGGAACATTTTAAGCAGTTCATACTCTTGCCTTACAAAACAAAATGAGTTTTACCGTATTTTATACCAATTTTCTTCTTGTATTCATAAAATATTCATGCAATTTGTAGATTTTATTAGGTCCTTTTTGTCATAGACATTTCCAAAAGTAAGATTCATGTCATGGACTATGCGGGATACTTTCAACAAAATCTATCTTTGATATGCTTAATAGGTAATGTCATCCACCAATACTGTCGTCATTATGATGAAAGACCAACTCACCCTGACAGATTAATAAAGGTTATTCTAGAACAAGCGATGGGATTTATTATGGATGAGATTGTTAATCCGTCAAAAGAAATCCACAACAACGGACAACGAATTCCTCGTCATGAATAGTTCACCTGTTAGCTTTTGTAATATATGAGAGAACATTAAAAAATAATAATAATTGTACATATATCAAAAATATATTTAATTCCTATTATACATAAGTAATATATACCAGTAATTATATATGTATAATGCTATATACAAATATATATTAATCATATGCATATGCATTTTCTTATATATGTATGTATGTATGTATGTATATATAGTATAATAAGCAATAAAAAACATTGAAAAAAGCAAAAGAATATTTTGGTAACACTAACCAGTATTAAAGATGATAGCACCAACCACATGACGCCATCATTTTTAATCTCGATTGATGTTGGTGTTATATAACCGGAATAAAAATACAATCTTTAGTCCTTGCATCCCGGTTGTACAACCGAAACTCAAATAGGTTGTCAACAGTAAAGTGACTATCCTCAGCAGGGCATCTTTTATTAGGATTGTAGTTTCTTATATCAAAACGTTTAAACTATAATGTTGTATAGATAAGTTTAGGTAGTAACATATAAAACAAATAGGTCAGCAAAGAACAGTGTTTACCATGCCAATGTCATGTTAAGTAGCTAAACACACGATTTGTTGCGATGTGATTCATCGAGGTCGACAGGCGGGCATGTACACATATGGCTACATACGTACATATGTTTTTTTCGCACATATATACAGGCGTGCGTGCATGCATGAACTACTTAAAAAGAAAATGGTGTCGGTTGAGAAACCCCTTAAGTGTCGGTTTTTAGCGGCACTGTTAGTCGACACCTATTTAAGGAGAAATAGATACTGGTCTAAGAACCAGCACCTTTTAAGATGTAATAAATAAAAAATTATTTGAGGAGAAATAGGTGCCGGTCTAAGAACCGGCACCTTTTAAGGTGCAAGAAATAAAAAAATCCGGTCACAAATTCACAGATCCAATATTCACAAATCCACAGACCCAATATTCATAGATCCGGTCACAAATTCACAGATTCAATATTCATAAATTCACAGATCCAATATTCACAAATCCAGTCATATATTCACACATTCAATATTCACAAATCCACAGAGTCCACATATCTTCACAAATCCGCAGACCACATCCACATATATTCACAAATCCAATCACAATAACGCACCGCAAATCCACATATATTCACGATTTATTCATACACATCAAACAAATCACAAAACAAAGATCCACAGCGACAAAAACCTCGATCGTCGTTGTCGTCGTCGCCGGCCGCCCTCCTCCGCCGCCTCCCGCCATCCCCGACCTCCTGTTGCCGCCCGCATGAGAGAGAGAAGAGAGGAGAGTGAGATCCGAGGAGAGGGAGACCGCCGCCTCCCACACGGCCGCGCCGCCTCCGCCGCCTCGCCGCACGGCCTCCGCGTCCGACGCCGCCTCCGCGGCGCGGCGCTCCCGCAAGGCCGCGCCGCCTCTCGCGGCCGGCGCCGCCTCCGCACGGTCTCCCGCCGCCTCGCCGCTTCCCACCACCGGCTTTGTGTGAGGGAATAGAGAGAGTGAGAGGCTTGTGTGAGAGAGAGAGAGAGAGAGAGAGAGTGAGAGGAGAAAAGAGATAAGGATAGATAATATAAAACGTGGTTGCGTCCGGAGAAAAAGCGCGGTTGCGTCCGGCCGGTTGCTGCGCATGGGTCGGTTTGGTTTTAGGTGTCGGTTTTATTAAAAGACCGACACCTATAATATTATAAGTATCGGTCTTTTAATAAAACCGATACCAATAGTATAAGTGTCGGTTTTTCTTTAGAACCGACACCTATACTCTATACTCTATTATAAGTGTCGGTTTTTTAAGTATAGGTGTCGATTTTTTTAGAGTCGTTACTTATTGTTTTAAAAGGTATCGGTTTTTATTAAACCGACACATATATGTTTTGTAGTAGTGATGCATGTCAGCATGTGTGAACGTACGCATTACTGCATGTGTCCTCTATCAAGGAAAAGTCAGCCTCTTATTATTGGTCATTTAATTTTGGTTGCAAAAGGACCTCGATCACCATTGATGCTACACATGAGCTAGCCAGCTAGCCAGCTAAGAAAAGTCAGCGATATTAAAGAAACCAACCAAAATATGCTTGAGTTATTGAAGCCAGCTAGCCTTTTTACATCTATAGAATATATATGAAAAAATAAATCTTTTGCTAAAGATTGGCCATTATTAATTATTCCCTCAGTTCTATTTTAATGACGTCATAAAAAAAGATGAAGGTAGTATGTTTCGCTATATAAGTATGTAACAACGACATTTGAGACTATAGGAGTAAATGATATGTAGACCAGGAGTCCATTTTATATATCCATGAATATATAGCGAATTCAATTTATCCAATAATACTATAATAATGAAGATTGGACCTACATCTACATGCGTACGGATGTAGGTATATATAAGGCATGAATTAATAAGCAGCAATCCAAACAATTGAAGCGCATGTACAAATATACTATTAGTGCTTGTGTACATACGCAAGAAGCATTAATCATGCAATTAACAAGGTAATTACGGACATCAAACAAGATAATTAAGCATTTAATCCAGTAGTGGAGCGCTAGCTAGCTAGAGCCTGAGCTCGAGGTCGATCTTCTCGCCGCCGGCCACGTTTTCCTTCTCGGAGGTGCCGTCGGAGCCCATTCGCCAGCAGCCAATACCGTGCCTGAACGACGACCCTGCCGCCGCCGGCGCCGCGAAGAGCAGACCGGCCGCGCCGCAGCCGTGGGGAGCCCCGGCGATGGGCGTCGTCGTCGTCGTCCCGGCAGGACTAGTACAGCCGGAGCGCGGGACGACGCCCCAGGCACAGGCATATGCGTTGGGAAACCCCGTCGCAGCGGTGGCGTCGGCGTCGTGGCCGCCGTAGACGTAAGGGTTCCAGCCACCGCCGGCGCCGGCGCGGTCCTTCTTGTGCGCGTTCTGGTGGCCGCCGAGCGCCTGCGACTTAAACCCTAAACCCGAAGAGGCACGCGAACAGCCGCGCGCCGCCGCCGTCGCCTCCTGCGTGACGGCGAGAAGACTCCATGAAAGACACGACGAATGAATCAATATATAGGTAGACTGGTGGACACGCCGCCTTCCACTTGGTCCTTCTTCTTGCTAGCTACCTTCCCCTATATATATAATCGATCGATTAATGGAGATGAAAGCTTTTTCTATATTGGGAAGCAACAAATGCAGCAGAGGTAGTACTCTATTTTTTGACCAACTGTCGAAACTTGATTTCGGCAATAGAAAATTGGGGGTGCAGTCAAGATCACTAAGCTCGATGGGTTAGATGGAAAACAAGGATTTAGACAGGTTCAGGCCCTCTCCTGAGGTAATACCCTACTCCTGTTTCAGGGATTCGATCCGCCGAGTGTCTTTATTGATCTCGTGATCTAAAACTGAGGGCTAATAGCTCATAAAGCATATCATATCCCTCAAGGGACGCCCCTTACCCTCCTTATATAATCTTGGGAGGCGGGCTTACAGATCGGAAACCCTATCTTACTCTAAGTCGGTTTCCTCAATCTTACCAAACCGTGACTATGGGCCGTCGCCTTATCCCAATCGGCAACGTAACACCCAAGTCATATTTGGTTTATATATACGGCAGGCGCAACCTATCCCTACCTCCAGTTGGATAAGCTTGCCATGTGGATATTCGATTGCCATAATCTCCACAGTAGCCCCCGAGTCCTTTTCAGTCGACGAGACGACTCAACATTAAACCAAGACAGCATACAGCCAAAAAACTCTTTGATCGAGTACTTCTGGCGTCGAGTGATTCTATCATCTCTGCCTGAATCTCCCGAGTGGCTCCAAAGACTGTGAAGGGCTGGAAAATATCCAAAAAATTCTCAAAAATAAATATCTAGGCGTATCTCATGATATACCTAATTAGGTGTAGCCCCCGACTGTATGATTAGCCAAAAACAGACCAAACATACAATCAAGAACTATAAAGAATCTTACTCATATAAATATTTAGCTCATGCTAAAGCAAATATAAAAATCTTATCACTCGGCAAGCTCGTGCTCATCGAGTGAATTTGCACGAGTCGCCTCAAGACAAATAACTCAATCAATCCTTATAGGTGAAAAGCACTCGGTAAGCTCATGCTTATCCGAGTGGATCTACCCGAGTCATTTCGGAACAAATATTTTAATCGTCCCTCATGGGTAAACAAGTTTTTCGATCGTCGAAAAATATGACCAAGTTATTAAATAGCTCCCGCCATAATACCGGTCTCAATCTATAAAGACCTTCACCAAGGTGGAAAAATAGCATTGACATAATCATTTAATCAAATGCTTAAAAATCAAAGCAGTCCACTGTCATCAAGGCGGCTATGAAAAAGCTTCACTATTTGTCACCTTTCAAATTGCATCGTGCTAACTCCTCATGAAGTTAAGCAAACCGCGGTATGAAAGAATTTTCAAAGGTATAGGGCACTCAGACACGTGCATATTGCCAAGACAAATCTGCTTAAGTTCATCCACTTAAGTTCCTAAGGACACGCATCAGGCCACACTTTAACTGGGCCGCAGGTCTCTCATGGGCTCGGCCCAATCTCGAGAAAACCTACCGCAACCCTCAAATCTTTATACAAAGCCTCGAGGTCATCCCCAACACTTCGTCTTCCCAGAAAAATTCCCCAATTGCAACACTGTTCATCAGCTTGCAGCGGAGAACCCTAAGCCCTTGCCGCACCCAATCCATCGATCCAGAAGCCCGCGATTCGCTCACAGCTAGCCTCCGCATCCATCTTTCGCGACCCCCGCCTCAAATCCCCATCCTTTTAGCCAAATCTGCCCCTCATCCAAACCACACTCATGGCGGACGATAGGAAAATTCCCTTTGAGCAGTGGGCCACTTCGGATGTGAGGGAGTCCACCCTCAAGGAGATGGTGAAGCACGGAGTGCTTCCTCCCAAGGAGATTGTGGGCTGGCGCCCGGCGGCGGGTGAGAAGTTTCCCACCCCGAACACCGGTGAGCTCATCGTCTTCACATCTTTCTTTTACTGCGGGTTCAGCCTCCCCACTTCCGAGTTCTTTAGGGGACTTCTTGATTATTACGGCCTTCGGCTCTACCATTTCAACCCCAACTCTATGCTCCACATTGCTCTTTTCATCCACGTGTGTGAAGCCTTCCTTGGCATTCTTCCCCATTTCCAACTTTTCCGCCGCATGTTTTACCTCAAGCCTCATCCATAAGGACCATCCTTGCGTCGTTGGCGGGGCAGGTTTCCAACTCCGCGGATCCCTCAGCAAGGAGTATTTCTCTCTTCCTTTGAAATCCTCTAACAAGGGTTGGCATGCTAACTGATTCAATATCAGCAATCTTGAACCCAGCTTGCCGAACTTCGTTGGCCTTCCCCCCGTGCCTAAGCCTACTTGGAGATCGTGCGTAGCCCAAGGCTGGGATGACGCCAATAAGTTGCTAGCGAAGATCTTGGAGATGAAGCAAAAGGGTCTTCGCGGTGAACAAATCACTCGGCACTTCATCGGGAGCCGGCGGCGCCGATTAAAGAACGATCGAAGCCGGTCTTCGAGTATGAGGCGAGAGAGACCCTAATCGGGAAGACCGTGACTCCCTCGGCTTTGAGATCCCGAAGATCCGAATGTACAAGGTCTTCTCGATCGGAATCGCGGTCGAACGCAGCCTCGTGCTACCGAGTCCTCCCTTCGGCCTCTATCGACCTCCCCCTCCGGTAGGCCGACCGAACTCTTTCATTGTCTTGTAATCTTGATTTCACACTTCTTAGTGTTGTAAGAAACTTTCTTGCAGGAAAATGCCTCCATTATCTCGAAGCCCTACAAAATACCTCACGACGACGTGCCAACCCGACCTGCCAAGAAGCCAGCCAGCGGCGTGAAGATACAAAGTGATCCAGCCGAGAAAAGGGCGGCCCCGAGTGAGGATATCAGCAAATGGGCGAGTAAGAGGAGGCTCGTCATCGACGACTCGGACGATGATGTCCCGGCCCCTCGAGTCGAAACAACCCCTCCAAGACCGTCGTCGAAGGCGGTGCCGAAGATCCGCCGGTCGTCCCGGTATGCCTCATGACTGAAGTTTGAACTCATCGTTGAAAATCCATTTGTCTTAATTTCAATCGTTCCTATCGTTCTCTTTGCAGGAAACCCCAAGACGTAGACCCTGCAGGGCAGAGTAAGGGGCCAACGCCAACTGCCGCGTCAGAGGCATCCAAGCCTGCGGAACCCAAACCCCGGAGCCCTCTCCCGAGCGAGAGTGCTCCGGGCGAAAGGCCCTCACCTCCCAGCGAGAATATCCCAAGGAGGAAGCCCCGATCACAAAATGGGACGCCCGATTGGAAACCGCCGCCGCGAAAAAGCCCCTGCGGCTGGGGAAGGCCCCGATCAAGACCGCCTGTTAAAAGTCGAAGGAAAAGGCCAGCCGGGCTGCTCCAGTTAAGGATTCGGCCACCGAATCCAGTAAGTCTTGGATTAACATTTTATCTTTAATCTTCAATTTGACTTTTTTGTATCTTCATCTCCTCCTCCCGATCTATCGCCACGTAGAAGAGATCCCCAGTTGCGCCTTCGAAACCGGGTTCCCCGATTAAGATCGAGTGGCGAGATTCGAAGGCCAAAGGCAGGGCATCGTCTTGGATAAGCAAGCGAAAAGCGAGGAAAGGGATGCTCTTGTCAACAGCCTAAATGAGGCGACTCGGCTACTCAACGTAAGTCTCGATCCTTTTCCGTTGCCGCATCGTTATTCCTTTTCAGTCGGCCAACTTCAAGTCTTGCGCGCAGAAAGAGTACTGCCGATCGATGGCCAAGTCTGAGGCGCTCGAGAAGTTAGTCCCACATCTAAACTCCCTGGAGGACATCCAGCAAAAGTTGAAGACCACTCGAGAAGAGGCTGCGTCAAGGGAAGCAGCCCGAGGAGGGAAATAGCTGAACTCCGGAAGAAAACCTTGACCTCCGGGGTTCGATCGGGAGTAAGCCTAACCCCTCATTCTCTTTATGGCTTCGTGTTGATTTCGGTTGCTGACAACCTCTCTTTTTGTAGAAAATTCATCGGAGGTCCACTTGCTTCAAACCCAGCTGGAAGCAGTCAGCCTCAGCAAGGCCGAGTTGGAGGCCGAGTTTGAAGGTAAGCTTCTTCGAAGTAACATTCTTTGTATTGCTTTGTCTTCGAGTACTTTGCGTGATCATGTTCTTTTAGCAGCTTACAAGGTCAAGACCCGAGCTCAATACGATGTTTTGCTTGAGAGGGTCAAACAAGCTGGAAAGCTCCGAGAAGACGTTGCTAACGCAGCAACACCGATCCTGTTGTCCTTGTTCCATCATGGAGTCAGGACTAGCTCACTGGACCCAATTGAAGTCTTTGACAAGCTTAGGCGAGCCCCTGACCAGTATTTGACCAATATTTCTGAGGCGGCTGTCATGGGAGCGGGCTTCGTCCTTGCACAAAAAAAGTCACTCTACCCTCGAGTGGATATCGACTCAGTCGGGGAGGTCTTCGCTGAGGGGACTTCGGATGAGCAGGCTCTCGAATTCATTAGTGAGGCACAGGAATCGGCCAAAAAGGTGGCTGCCGATGTAGTAAATCACTTCCGGCCCTGATTGTTTTGTAAACATTGTATGATGGTGACGTTCTGATCCGTCCTGATATTCAGTCTATTTATGTTAACGCCTTGATCCGAGTTTTCATGTACAATTTCTTAAGTAATTTCCATCCGACTGTCACCAAGCCTAAGCCTGATGAGGTCATCGAAAAATTCTCAATCCTTATGCATTGAACTCGAATCAAGGATCATTAAACAATGATAAACCGAATCAGGCGAAAAAGTTGATGAGGAAAACTATGCTTTATTGACATATGTACAGCCCCCGACTGCTAACTCAATAAGTCATCTTGCTTGAGGTTGGCAGTCAAGAAAAACATGAAACTTAAGTCAGTTTAAGCATAGAATCATCGAAGATGCTCGATGTTTCAGGAGTTCTTCACCATAGATCCGTCTTCACGCTTTAGTCGATATGCACCTCGCCGAGTCACCTCAGCAATTATATACGGTCCTTCCCATAAGGAGGATAACTTGTGACGGTCCTTGGTGGCTTGAATCTTCCGCAGAACCAGATCGCCAACGATAAAAGCTTGTGCTCGAACGTTGCGACTGTGGTATCGTCTAAGCCCTTGAAGATATTTTGCCGACTGGATGAGGGCTGCCTCACGGGCCTCTTCCAGTCAGGTGAGGTCGTCCACTCGGTCTGGGTCATAGCGTTCATCGTTGAAACTATGGACTCGGAGGGATTCATACTCCATCTCGTTTGGCAACATGGTTTCTGCGCCATAGACCAGAAAGAAAGGAGTTTGGCCGGTAGCCCGACTAGGTGTGGTCCGCAGAGACCATAGAACCGAGGGGAGCTCTTGAACCCACTTGCCTGCGTAAGGACTTAGGCGATCGAACACGCGGGCCTTGATGCCTTGAAGGACCATGCCGTTGGCACGCTCGGCTTGTCCATTGCTTTGGGGATGTGCAATTGACGCATAACAAATTTTGATTCCGAAGTCTTCGCAAAATTCCTTGAAGATGCCTCCAGTGAATTGAGTCCCATTGTCGGTTTATAATTCTGTTTGGGACGCCAAAACGGTGTACGATGTTGAGGATGAAGTCCCGTGCCTTGTCAGCGGTAATTGTAGCAACCGGCTCAGATTCGATCCATTTGGAGAATTTGTCGATTGCGACGAATAGGTGCGTGAATCCTCCTGGAGCCTTCTTGAAAGGGCCAACCATGTCTAAGCCCCATACCGCAAATGGCCAGGATAATAGAATTGTTTGTAGCTCTTGGGCTGGGACATGGCTCTGTCGGGCGAAGAATTGGCAGCCTTCACAGGTTCGTACCACTTTGCCCGCGTCGGAGACCGCGGTAATCCAAAAAAAACCTTGTCTGTAGGCTTTGCCCACCAAGGTGCGTGTTGCCGCGTGGCTTCCGCATATGCCCGAGTGGATGTCTCGGAGTAGCTGTCGTCCTTCCTCGGGTGTGATGCACCTTATCAGGACTCCGGAGGGACTTCTCTTGTACAGATCGGAGTCAACCATGACGTAAGCTTGGCAACGACGTTGGACACGTTCTGCCTCATCCCGGTCTTCCGGCAGCTCTTGCTGTGTTAAAAATTTGATGAGTGGTGTCCTCCAGTCGGCGTCAATCATGGTGACTTCGTTTGCAGCTTGTTCGTTGGGAGTTGGTTTTGCCGCAACAGTTGGCTCATAGAGGTGCTCGACAAAAATGTATGTTGGGGCGGCTTCACGTTTGGACCCGAACTGCGCCAACTCGTCAGCTGCTTCGTTGTTGTGTCTTAGGACGTGTGATAGCTCGAGTCCGTCAAACTTGTCTTCAAGTTTGCGAACCTCCTGTCGGTAGGCCTCCATGGTGTCGTTTAGACAGGACCAATCTTTCATTACTTGGTTCACGACCAGCTGAGAGTCCTCTTTCACGACGAGCCGACGTATCCCGAGTGAAACTGTGAGCCACAGTCCATGTAGCAGGGCTTCGTACTCGGCGACGTTATGTGAGGTGGAGAAGTGGAGGTGGAGGACGTATCTTAGCCTTTCCCCAGTCGGGAAGATCAGCACAACTCCTGCTCCCAAGCTGATGATCCTCTTGGATCCGTCGAAGTGCATGGTCCAACATTAAAGGTCTTCCCGAGGTACATCTTCTTGCTGTTCGGTCCACTCGACCAAGAAGTCCGCCAGGGCTTGTGATTTTACAGACGTCCTCGCCTTGAAAGTTAAGTCCAGCGGCATCAGCTCCAGGGCCCACTTCGCGATGCGCCCAGTTGCCTCCCGGTTGTGGATGACATCACCGAGTGGAAAGGAAGTGACGACGGTGACCGAGTGACCCTGAAAATAGTGCCCCAATTTCCTCGCGGTTTTCAGAACACCATATAACAATTTTTGTACCTGAGGGTAGCGAATTTTGGCTCCTGCCAGCACTTCGCTAACAAAGTAGATCGGCCTCTGGAGCTTCTGGACCCACCCTTCTTCTTCGCGCTCGACCACGAGGACCGTACTAACCACTTGGTGAGTGGCTGAAACGTACAGTAGCAGGGGCTCCTGGGGCTGAGGTGAGGCTAGGACGGGCGGCGTCGTGAGAAATTCTTTAAAATCTTCAAAGGCCTTATGGGCTTCCGAGGTCCATTGGAAGTCGTCTGTTTTCTTCAGCAATCTGAAGAAGGGCATGCCTCGTTCGCCGAGTCGAGAGATGAATCGGCTTAGCGCCGCCATGCAGCCAGTGAGCTTCTGGACATCCTTCTGGTTACGCGGGGGCTTCATGTTCAAGATAGCGTTGATCGTTTCTAGATTGGCTTCGATGCCGCGATGTGACACCATGAAGCCGAGTAGTTTGCCTGATGGGACGCCGAAAGTGCACTTCTCCGGTTTAACTTTATTCTGAAGGCCCGAATGTTTGCGAAGGTTTCTTCTAGGTCAGTGATCAGGTCTTCTTTCTGCTTGGTCTTGATGACGACATCGTTGACATAAGCTTCCACGTTCTTCCCAATCTGTGTCTGAAAACACCTCTAGATCATGCGTTGGTATGTGGCCCCGGCGTTCTTCATGCCGAAGGGCATGGTGATGTAGCAGTAGGCCCCAAACGGCGTGATGAATGATGTCTTCAGGCAGTAGGATTCCTTCAAGCTGATTTGGTGATAGCCCGAGTAACAGTCCAAAAAACTCAAGAGTTGGCAGCCGGCTGTTGAATCTACGACTTGGTCGATGCGAGGCAGCCCGAATGGATCTTTGGGGCAGGCTTTGTTGAGGTCGGTGTAGTCAACGCACATGCGCCATTGCCCCGTCTTTTCCGGACCGAAGCTGGGTTGGCTAACCGTCGGGATGTAGAACTTCTTTGATAAAACCGGCGGCCAAGAGCTTTGTGAGCTCTTCCTTGATGGCATCTTTTCGATCCTGTGCGAATCTACGTAATCGTTGTTTTATCGGCTTTGCGTCATCTTTGACGTGTAAAGAGTGCTCGATCACCTCCCTAGGAATTCCAGGCATATCAGATGGTTTCCAAGCAAAAACATCTTTATTATTTTGGAGGAAGGTGACGAGCGCGCTTTCCTATTTGGGATCTAGTTCAGCGCCAATTACAACAGTTTTTGAGGGATCCAATGGATCAAGGGAGATCTTCTTGGTCTTGGCGTCGCCTGTTCCTAATTTGGCTATCTTCTTCGCGAGGATTTCACCCTCTGCCAAAGTCGATGCGGCCAATCGGATCTCTTGCTGGCCACGTGATCTCTCGCGAGATTGGGCCATGTTGCAGCTCTCCTTGTCGCAGGTGAAGGCTTGCTTCACGTCGCTGCGAAGAGTGATGACGCCGTTGGGACCTGGCATCTTCATGCAGAGGTAGGTGTAATGGGGTATCGCCATGAACTTGGCGAGTGCAGGCCTTTCGATAATGGCGTGGTAGGCCGTTTCGAAGTCGGCCACCTCGAAAGTGATGTTCTCCGTTTAGAAATTCTCTCAAACTCCGAAGGTGACCGGGAGGGCGATGTGCCCGAGTGTAGATGACAGCCCAGGATAACTCTATGAAGGGGGCTGAGCTTGCCTTCAGTTCGGCCCTCGGGATCTGCATCTCGTCCAAGGTCTTGGCGAACAAAATGTTGAGGGCGCTGCCCCCATCGATGAGAACACGCTTAAGCTTGATGTTGCGGACCATCGGGTCCAAGACGAGTGGAGAGCGCCCCGGGTGAACCACTCGGTCGGGATGATCCGAGCGGTCAAAAGTGATGGCCACCTCCGACCATCGTAGGTACTGTGGGACCTCGGGCTGCGCCGCGTTGACCTCTCGGTCGTTTAGCTTCTGTTTCCTCTTGGATTCATAGGCTAGCGGCCCCCCGAAGATGTGATTCAGCTCGCCCACGGGGTCTTGAAAGGGCTCGGCATTCTCAGCCGTGTTGTTCTTCTTGCGCGCCGATGGACCGGCTTCATCGATCGGCTTCTTATTGGTGTGCTTTGCATATTGCTCGCGAACTGTTTATAGATAAAGCGTCCTTAGCCACGTGCTTGTGAATGGGATGATGCGTGCACTGAGAATTCATGATGGCGTCGTAGGGCCGCGACTCGGGGGCGGCGTTGGGAGTTGGAGGTTGCGGCAACTAGATCTTCGGATCGGCGCTTGCGGTCCTTTTGGCCCTGGTTGTTGTTGCCGCTATCCTTCTTAGGATTCCGGTTTCCTCCCGCCTGCTTGTCATCCCTCCTATCGGGCCAGTCTTGGCGCGCCGCTTTGATGGCATCATTGGATTTGGCGTAAGAATTTGTCGTCTCAAACATCTGCTTCACCGTCTTCGGTGGCTTGCGCCCGAACGTCCCAATCAACAGCTCATCACGGACTCCCTTCAGGAAGGCGGCGATGATGATGTCGTCGGTGATGTTGGGGAGGGCCACGGGCAGGTAATTGGCCATGGCCTTGTTGTCGCCGCCTGCTGCACGGATGGCGAGAGTGTACACGGTCAGCCACGACTCGGGGTCGGTTTTGCCGTCGTACTTCTCAATCCCGGTCGGCTTGAACCCATTCGGCCAATGCACTCGGCGAAGCTCCCGAGTGAAAGCCGGCACTCTGTCGTCATTGCTGTCGGGTGATCCCCTCCGATCTTCCCGAGTGCGTTGATCTCGCTCTTGATAGCGATGATCAAGGACCTCCCGCAGATCACTCGGTGGGGTCCTCGTAGGCGCTTCGGTAGCTGGAGCCGTTGTTGCGGCGGACGCGGTGGTGGACGGGTGGGCGTCCATGTTGCTTCTCGCGGGAGTCGGCCGTTTGCTCACAGGGCTTGTGCGTGGAATCGTGGCGTGGGCCTCTTGGCTGGTTGTCGACCTGGCTCGGCTCGGGCCTCTTGTAATCCTTTGACCTTAGCGGCGGAGTCGGCTTGTCGGGTGTTTCAGCCACGGACTCGGTTGGCCTTCGTGCCGAGGTGGAGGGATGACCGTTGGCCGTAGCCGCAACGATGGTCTTGATTTTGTCCGGGATTGGAGTTACGTCGGGGGCGCCGTCTCGATGATGGTGTCCAGGAGTGTGAGGGCAGCAACGGCGTTGCTGCGCGTGGCGCGCTCTGGAAGATATTGGCCTCTTGAGCGGATTGTCCTGCCCTTAGATCCTGCTTCCTTCGTCGGCTTCCTCTTTGCGTTTCTTCTCCTCTTCGGCGCCTTGCGCTCTTGCTCAGTCGCTCGTTCTTCCTCCGCAAGCTGCGGGCCATGGCCGAGTCGGACTCGGCCACCTCAGCCATGAGGACGTCAAAGCACTTCGGCTCGTAGTCCTTGTTGCAATCGGAGTCGTCGGCTTCGTCCAAGGGGATGTCATAGAGGTCGTCTGTGGACCCCCGTTTTTGAGACGGGAATCTTTCGTGTTCATAGTACCATTTCCCTGGATCGAGTAGTTGGTACCCACGAATACAGTACTGGATAATCAGGTGCACATGCACGAATAGTCTTACATTACCATTATTACATCAATAGGCCCGAAGGCAATGTTCAACCCACAGGACCTTATGGTCCGAATACAACATAAAAACAGAAATTTAGATACGGCAATGAAAGAGGCGGCTTGTCATTTGCCATAGGCAACGACCGGAGCTAAGATCTAGTATGCGCCGTCGGTTCCTTCATCCTCCTCGGTAGTACGCATACGGGTCTTCCGGCTCTTCATTTCCGTCACCTGAAGGTTTGTGCGTATAGCAAGGGTGAGTACCAACCGTACTCAGCAAGCCAACACGAATTGATGCATATGATAGGGTTACTCAAAGAACATGGCTGGGGTTCTTTTGCATAAAGCCGTTTCACAATTCTTTTCGCAAGCCTATTGACTAGCCAATCAAGTTTTAATTTTCACAGTTCATTAATCCGGTGACGGTTCTGTCTACCATCCATCGTGATTCCAAGGATGGCTTCCCGCCTCCGGTTCGTCATGATTTTCTGGGAATCTACCCTCTCGCTTCTCGAGAAGTTGATCCACCGGCGAATGAAATCACCATGCATACCCATCCCAGCTTTAAGTTTAAAGTCTAGCCAAGTGAAAGTCTTGTCACGATGCTCAATATCCATGGAGCACGGCTATTCGAATAGATTGATTCACTCACACCGCAAAGTGGATGTACACTTTACCCGTACTCCGCGACAGCCCAACAAATGAGCCTACGCCTCAACACATGAGACGGTCACGGCAAAGCCTTTCGATAACCTTACTTTGCGTCCGCTCCATGAACTTAAGCCCTCATGCACTCTAGTCGTCCTTTTCTAGCAAGTGAGAGGAGTTCGGCGCACCGGGGTAAGGGAAACTTTCTCAATCTTTAAGTTTATTTAATATCGGTTTAATTCCACCATTCATAACAAAGGCCGCAGCCTCATTCTCATCCCGTAACCACATCATAGAGAACCATCTATGCAAGGATACCGCCTTCGCTTGGCTATCTAGTCGGCTAGGTCTATACCCATTCGAGAAGTACGGTTGTATCGGCTCATTTCCGACTATCTCATGGCTCGGTCCTTAATTGACCGTGGTCCGCACTTGCCTTTTCCGGAATCCGCCCAAATCATCCACGCCCCGTCTAAAACATTTGTGTAACATTTTCAATTTTCACCAAGCCTAGTTCAACATTCTCATGGCCATGCGGCGCTCGTGTCTCCACAAAGTGTATTTCAACTACCTTCCCTAAGGTAGTTGCCCAAGCATAAAGCCATTTTGCAAAATCATGAGTATGCAGGGATCTAGTGTAAAGTGGCTAAGCATTTGTACCGGTTATCCTCCGGTCATATCACATCGAAGGTTACAAGGGATAAATACTAATGGTGATCAATATCAAAGTAGGGTATATCAAGCATAGGTATTGTTTGTGTAAGGCATGCAATTTGTAATTTGAAATCAACATCATTTCACAAAGTAGGATCAATATGTTCAAAGAGTGTGATGACTTGCCTTGCTCGCACACTTGAGGGGTGGTATCTTCGCGGGTCGATGCCGGTTTCTTCGGTGCTACCCGTACGTGCGAAAGATCAATTTGAATTCAATTAGAATTCAATAAAATACCGAGAGATCGAAAAGAACCATAAAAGCCATGAAAACAACTCCAAAAGTTTTGCCAAAAATTTTACTCGAGTTAGAACAAGGGTCGCTAGGAAAATCCGTGTTTTGGAATCGAGTTGATGACCTAGGGTTTTCGCAAAGACGGCGATCGTAATAATTTGGGAAATTAAATTTGAAGATATCAGCGGAGAAAATTCGTGCTCGAGGTTTGAGGGTTTGAGCACAAAAGAGAAGCCTATTTAAATGACGAAAAGAATTAATCGGAGTCCGGATTTAAAACGACGCGAAACGGAATCCCGGAAAACGTCCGATTCCGATTTTTCAAACTTTGCACCGAGAAAACATGCGAGAAAATAATTTATTTTTGCCCAAAATTTTACTCAAGTCATCCCAAAATATTTTCCAAATTTTCCAAAATTTTTCCCAAATTTTTCCCTATTTTTTTCTTTTTCTCTTTCTTTTCCTTTTCCTTTTTCTTTTCTTTTTCTTTTTCTTTTCCCAAGACACCGTTCATCGGCGCCCAAGGTGTTCGACCGAACACCTCTCCCTCTGCTTTCTCTGTTACGGCCGGCGGCCGGCGCGAACACAAGAGGAGGGGGGTGGTGGCTCGGCTTACCGGTGATGGCGACGGCAAGGGAGGGTGGCCGAGCTCCGGCGCACGCGCGGCGAGGCGCTAGGCGGCTCGCGACGATTTGCGGCGGCGGCGGCGGGAGAGGGAAAGAGACCGGAGAGAGAGGGCGCCTAGGGGGCGGCGTGGGGATAGATGGGGTTTGCCCTCTTTATAGGCGCAACCGGGCGAGGCACGGCGGGAACGGGGTGGGGGACCGGCGCGGCGACGGTGCGGCGAAGCGCACGTGGCGCGCGGTGGCGGGCCGGCGCGCTGAGTGCGGGCGCGCACTGAGGGCGGGCGGGGCGGCGGCACGTGGTGGAGTCGCGACGGGGCCGGGTGTGGCGGCGACGGTGGCGAGCGCAGCGCGGGGCCGGGTGTGGCGGCGACGGATGGCGAGCGGGCGCGGGGCCGGGGGGCGGCGACGGATGGCGAGCGGGCACGGGCCGGTGACGGGCGGGCGCGTGGCGGCAACGGCGCTGGCGGGCGGGGCCGGGCGCAGCGCGGGCGATCCGGCCGGGCGGGCGCGGCGCGCCACGCGATGCGTGCCGCACGCGGGTGCGGCGCGGTACGGCGGGCGACGCGCGGCGGGCGCGAGGCCGGGCCGGGACGGCGTCGAACGGGTTGTGACCGATGAACAGTGCAAATTTTCAATTTCCCGATTTTCTATTTTAATTTCCCATTTTCTATTTCCTTCCTTCTAAAAATTCCCAAAATAAATTCCTCTAATTCCAAAAATAATTTTTAACACAATATTTTCAACTTTCTCCCACTTTTATTTTTTTACAATATATTTATATATGTTTATATATGTTTTTATTTATTTACCCTTCCTCTTTTCAAAATTCGATATTCTCCCCGTTATTTTTCCCAAAACCTTCCCGAATTTCGAATACGATTCCCGAGAATTTTATTATATATTTTGTGTCTTAATTTATCTTTTCTCAACCAAAAATTTTATTTTAGATTTTCCTGTAACGCGTTTTCATAAATCCGCGCCTTTCTCGATTTTCCTTTTTAAAACCCCGATGCGGTTTTCGCACCTCCGTTTGACAACTCCAAATCATCCAAAAACACCGAAAAGGGAATGGACCCCGACTAAATTTATGCAACCGAGCGGCAAATAAGAAGCAACAAACCCGAGAAGAAGCAACAGCGAAGGTTTTTGAAAGTTCCGATTTTTACGTCCCGAGTTCTTCGATTTTCGGATGTTACAAACCTACCCTAACAATAAATCTCGTCCTCGAGATTTCTTACGGCTGCTAAGTAGGTGTGGGTATTTTGTCCTCGGGAACTCCTCGCTCTCCCAAGTAGCCTCTTCTTCGGTGTCGCTACACGGACCAAGTCATGGAGTAATCACACCGAAGAAGAAGCTACCCGGGAGAGCGAAGAATTCCCCGAGGACGAGTATCCACACCTATTCAAGAATCGGTAAGAAAATCTCGGGGACGAGATTTATTGTTAGGGGGTAGGTTTGTAACATCCCGAAAATCGAAGGAGTAGAATTCGGAACGTGAAAATCGGAACTCGCAAAAACTTTTTGGAATCATTGCTTCTTATCGTGTTTTTCAATTTTATTTGCCAATTCAGTTGCGTAAGAAATTCTTTCCGAATTGCTTTGAAGTGAAGTTGAATTAAATCCCTAAGCTTTGAGACCCCGCTGGGGAAATAATCCAAAATATATATATATGAATTTGAAGAAGGGTAAACATATTAATTTTGGAGACTTACAAAAGATTCTTAAAAAGAATATATTTTGGTTTAAACCCTAACTGGTGGAAGAAAAATACTAAATATTTGGATTTGGTTGATAAACATATTTTGAAAAGGAAATAGGAATTTAGAAATTAATTAAAGACCCCTAGTTATTGATTTTAAAAGAAGAAGTAAAAATATGAAAAATATATTTTGAAAAATAAAAAGTGGGGAAAAGGTTTGAAAATATAATCTCAAAGTTATTTTGGGAATATTAGAATTCATTTAGAATTTTTAGGGATAAAAGAAATGGAAATGGAAAATAGAGTTTTAAAATCGGGATAAATGAAAAGTACTGTTCATGCGTAGGCGGTGTTCGACAACGGCCCCGCACCCGTGCGCACGCACACCACGCGTCGCCGCGCCGTACCACGCCGTGCCATCGCTTGCGTCGCCATGTCGCCGCCGCACCACGCCGCGTCCCGGCCCCGCCTACGCTGCGCGCGCTCCGCCGCCAGCGCGCTGCCGCCGCATGCCCCGCGCCGCGAGCGCCGCGTGTTGCCCGCCGCGCCGGCCCGCCCTCGCGCGTGCCATGCGCCGCTCGCCGCGCCCGGCCATGCCGTCCTCGCGTCCCGCGCGTACTCTCACCGTCGTCACCATCCTATTCCCACGCCTTGCCGACGCCGACCACGCGCGCCACGCCCGTGACGCACGCGATGTCAAGCGCCAGCGCCCTACAACACCACCGTGGTCTCACCGCAAAATCCATATAAGTAGACCGCGATAGCGCAAACTCTCTACACCAATCTTGATCGCGATTGTTTCCTCGTAAAACCCCTCAAATATCCCTAGCCACCATAGCCCGTGCGCGAAGAATTTCGCAAAAGATCAAGGCCCGGTCGGAGGAACCCTAGTTCGGCCGCCCGAGCAAAGAATCAAAATTCATCGCCCTCGATCAAGTTCTTCCCAAATTGAAGGTACTTCCATGATCTCCGTGCTCTAGGTTTTGTTTCCCCCATGATTCCCGAGCCAATGCGCCGCGGAACTCGCCGGCGACGAGCGGCGCGAGCCCCTCTGTTTCGGCCGCCGCCGTGCACGCCGCTAGGCCGCATCGGAGCTTCTGTGCAAACCGATGCTTTAGTTAGCTTCTCCACACCTCATAGATGCTCCCACACCCGCTACCTTGGCCATGCCATTGCGGAGCACCGCCGCGACGAGCGACGCCGCCGCCGCTAGGAGCTCGCCGTCGCCGGCTCATTTCGCCACCTCTCCAACCCGCCCAAGCCGTGAATTGGAACCCTCGTGGCTCGTAGATGGAGATGGGACCCCTTGCCTCCTAGGTCCGGCCATCCCTCACCGCCGGCGTCCCTTTCCCGCTCGGCCATCGGTGCAAACAGAGAAAGGAGAGAATGAGAGAGAGAGGGAGGATTAAAAAGAAAAAGAAAGGAAAGGAAGGGGGAAATAAAAAAAAGGAAATATAGTAAAGAAAATTTGGGTAAAATATTTTGAAATGTTTTGGAAATAATTTTAGGATGAAAAGATAGGGTTTTTGAAAATATTATTGTCTAGGAAGGGGGATTATATTCTTTTTCCTTTCAAAAAGAATTATTTGGAGAAAGTAATTTCTAGATTAAATTTGTCCTTTTTATGAATTCAAATATTGTCCGACCTCTAAATTGTTATCGAAGTCCACATGAGACCTTTTTAAAGATTGGTTAAGCATGAATGTCATTATTCGGTCGTTAGAATTTCAAAACCCTAGCGAATATAATTGCAATATTAAAGATCAATTATTGAAGATATGGAAATTAGGAATCTAATTATTTTAGGATATCTTCAAATTTAGGAACAAAATATACATTTATTACGATGGTTCGCTCGGTTTAACTGGACTTCTTTCCGTTGATTCAACTATTAAAATTTACGGAGTTTGAGGTTGTGTTTGGAATCCGTTTTTCCGCGGTCATTTCGAGATCTCTTTATCTTCGTTGATATTGTTGGATTTAATTGGATTCAACCCTTCTTTTCGCACGTACGGATAGCGTCCGAAGAAGTGAACGCCGACTACGCGGAAGACCCCACTCAACCGGCGTGCGAGCAAGGCAAGTCTTCACACCCTTTGAACATATTGATCCCAATTGCGAAATGATGTTATTTTAAACTCTAAACATGCATGCTTTACCGAGTTACCTATACTTGTTGTGCCATTCCTTGCTATTGAGTACCTTTAGAATTACTCCTTGTAACTCGCGTTGTGATACAAATAACCGAAGCATAACTTCGGTAAACCGCTTAGCCATGCTATACTTAGATTTATGCATACTCATGACTTTATGGAAAAGCTTTGTGCTTGGGCAACTACCTTAGGGAAGGTAGTTGAGATTCGGCATGTGGAGACATGAGCGCCACATGACCATGATGAATTAAGTTTGATGAAAATTGAAAGTACTATACAAATGTTTTAGACTGGCGGTTTGGATGATTTGGGTGGATTCCGGAAAAGGCAAGTGCCGACCCTGGTCAATTAAGGACCGAGCCATGAGATAGCCGGAAACGAGCCAAGCACAACCGTACTTCTCGAATGGGTATAGACCTAGCCGACTAGATAGCCGAGCGGAGGAGTATCCTTGCATAGATGGTTCTCTATGATGTGGTTATGGGATGAGGATGAGGCTGCGGCCTTTGTTCGAATGGTGGGATTAAACTATTGTTAATTAAACTTAAAGATTGGAAATGTCTTCCCTTACCCCGAGTGCGCGTAACTCCTCTCACTGCTAGAAAAGGACGGCTAGAGTGCATGAGGGCTTAAGTTCATGGAGCGGGTACGCCAAAGTGAGGTTATCGAAAGGCTTTGCCGTGGCCGTCTCATGTGTTGAGATGTAGGCTCATTTGTTGGGCCGTCGCGGAGTACGGGTAAAGTGTACATCCACCGCAAAGGTGAATGAATCAATCTATTCGAATAGCCGTGCTCGCGGATATTGAGCATCGTGACAAGACTTTCGCTTGGCTAGACTTTGAACTTAAAAATGCTGGGATGGGTTTGCATGATGATTTTGTTCATGGTGGATCAACTTCTCGAGAATGCGAGAAGGGGTGGACTCCCGAAAATCATGACGAACCTGAGGCGGAAGCCATCCTTGGAATCACGATGGATGGTAGACGAACCGTCGCCGGATTAATGAACTATGAAATTAAAACTTGATTTTGCTAGACGATAGGCTTGTGAAAAGAATTGTGAAAACTAGCTTTACGCAAAAATAACCCTAGCCATGTTCTTTGAATAACCCTATCATGTGCATCATTCGTGTTGACTTGCCGAGTACGGTTGGTACTCACCCTTGCTATACGCACAAACCTCCGTGATGGAGTTGAAGAGCCGGAAGATCCATACGCTTATCACCGGGAGGACGAGGGAACCGACGGCGCATATTAGACTTTAGCTCCTGAGTCGTTGCCGTGGCAATGGACAAGCCGCTGCCTCTTTCCGCTGCCTTATCTAAATTCTGTTTTTACATTGTATTTGGACTATAAGGTCCTGTGGGATGAACAATGCCTTTGGGCCTATTTATGTAATAATGGTATTGTAAGACTACTCGTGCATGCGCACTTGATTATCCAGTACTGCATTCGTGGGTACCAACTACTTGATCCGGGGAAATGGTACTATGAACACGAAAGATTCCCGACTCAAAATCGGGGGTCCACAGAGCGGTATCGAGCCATGCGACCGTAGGCTAAGACCAAATGGCGCCCTACCCCTAACTAGATGGCTAAAGGGAAATATCCCTACAAGTAGGATCAGTTTTAAACTAATTATTTCCGAAAATGCAAATATATCCTTTCTACATCCGTATTTTATTTTTAACAAATGATTATGATAGCTCCCTCCCGCTAACCCTAAGTTGCCCGTAAAAGCGATGTCAAACCACGACGGAACTTGGGAAGTCACTGCTTCACGGGACGAGGGGTTCGTGGTCCAACTCCAGTCCCTACTATGGTGCTTGAGGTACCCGGAACCGCCCACTTATCACACCAAAAGACATGGCTCCGAGATGTATCCACTCGGGAGGCACCGTATCCATAGAAGCCCGTATGGGAAGCGAGACATCTTATCGCTTCCATACCCGCTACCACCGGACCTAGCGTAGCGGCTATTCGGGATGCAAGCTCGTGAGGCCTTCCTTCGCCTTAATGCGGAACACCGTGCCAAACTCACAATGACAGAGTTCGTGCATCATCCTTACCGCAAGAGGGCAACCCGCCTTCACTGTGGAGGCTACCCCCTCGTTGTTACAACCCGATGGTCACGCGTCTATCGTGTTGGGCGAGAGACAGCAAGACGCGCACGGGAGGCCCTACTCGAGATCAACGACCAGCGATCACGCTCAATGATCTCGGTCAACAGCCACCAAGGCCGTGGAGACCGAGATAAGCATGCCCAGACTCACCGAGCCAATGGTGCTCAAGGACGAGCAACTCTCTGACCGCTACATGGCCCGAGGGAGGCTCTGTAGAGCTGGAAGAGCAGCTCAGAAAAGCAAGCGGCAGATCAACCGCCTAGAGGAATGCGCACTCGTCCCTGTCTACGCCGCAGTACTTCCACCGAGCCCGTACCGTCACCTCCCCCCCCGTGCCCGACCACTATTACCATATGACTCCAGCAAGCTTAGATACTTTTCAAGCTATGATGGAGCAAGCTTTCATGTTGAGCACAGCTCGCACGCACTCACGGTCGACCCCACCGCCGCTACATCCATGGGACCCACCCCGAGCTCCGTACCGCACCATCCGAGCCAGGATCGGAGAGGGTAACCCCATCCAGATCTACACCGATACGGAGTCCGAGGCGAGCCCATGGAGATCAAATGGGAGTCTAGCGACACCGACTCAATGGAGGAGGAAGTTCCCCCTCGTCGCCCGACTCACACGGAGGCCCTCACCCGCCGACCGCTCGCAAGAGTACGCGGCCACCGAGTCGGAAGATTCGGCGTGACTCCGAGGCCACCACCTCCGAGCCGTGGGGACTTCGGTTTGCTTCACAGCAGACCACCCACTTCCGGCGCCCGGCTCTTGCGGGTGGTTGGATGACTAGGCGGAAGGACCTTCCCGGGCAAAGACTTCCTATTTACCCCTAATTAGTCGATCTAGTTGGACGATATAGTTATTATTGCTATCCTGGCATGAAGGATCGTGTATGTACGGTCCATGTACCCCCTTATGTAATATGATGAACCGGCATCGCCTTGCGATGTCTTAATTCGTATGCTTATTATTATTTCACCTTGTCTCGTTGATTGAAGATCATTCGAAAGAACTTGAAGAAAAATTTCCCCGTGAACCATGACCTAAACTAGTCCGCTCTCTTAAATTCATCTCCCTTCTTCAGATGGCACATCGTCGCAGAGCCGCGGCAACCAACGAAAACCCGCCGGAACCCAACCCCTCCACCCCGGCGGAGGTCATGGCTATGCACCCAGCTACTCCAAGCGATTGCCAATAATCAAGGAGGTCGAGGAGGATCGAGTCTGGGGGAATTCATGAGAGCTAAGCCGCCCACTTTTTCCACGGCCGAAGAACCTATGGACGCTGAAGATTGGTTAAGAGTGATAGAGAAGAAGTTAACCCTCGTCGAGTCCGAGAAGCGATAGAGTTATCTTCGCTACTAACCACTGGAGGGTCCCGCGAGTGACCGGTGGGACACCTACAAGGAGACACGAGCCGAAGACGCCGGCGAGCCAACATGGGAGGAATTCACGGCGGCATTCCGAGAGAATTTTGTGCAGGCATCAAAGTGATGAGGATGAAGAAGAACGAGTTCCGCAGCTGCGTCAAGGGAACACCTCGATAAGAATATCTCGAACAAGTTCACCCGGCTTGCCCGTTACGCCACCGGACTGCACAGCGGACGAAGAAAAAGATAGACAAATTCATTGAGGGGCTAAATGATGAACCGAGGGGACCAATGATCGGGCGGACCACACCAGCTTCCAAAGCCTCATCAACAAGGTCGTCCGGCTTGAGCATGACCAAAAGGTGGTAGACAATAACCGCAAGAGGAGGCTCGCTATGGCTCGCCCATTTCAGTGGAACGCCACAACGCCCAAAGGAGCCACTCCGTCTCGGATGGAAGCCAAACGTCCCGGCAACCGGACGTTCTCCCGCTTCCGACCATGTCAACAGTCGCTACACCTCGGCCCGTACGCCCACACCAACCCTAGCTGCTCCGGAAGAAGGAATGTGAGCGTTTTAATTGCGGAGAATTCGGGCACTACTCCAATAGCTGCCCAAAACCACGCAACGCCCTGTACGCACCGGCGCCAATGCAACGCCCGTCGAGGAACCCCACCCTCGGCGGCAGACGAGGTCTGCTTCGGGACCCCGCTACCAACGAGTGTCGAAACTTGGTTTCGGCAATATATTTTCCGGGGTCGCAATCGAGATCGCCAAGCACAATGGGTTAGAAGAAGAAGAAGATTTAGACAGGTTCGGGCCCTCTCGAGAGGTAATACCCTACTCCCTGTTTCGGTGGATTCGATCCGCCGAGTGTCTTTATTGATCTCGTGATCTAAGCTAAGGGCTAAAAGCTGAACTCCTCTTGGAATATCCTCAAGGGACGCCCTTACCCCCTTATATAGTCTTGGGAGGAAGGGTTTACAAGTCGGAAACCCTATCTTATTCTAAGTTGGTTTCCTCAATCTTACCAAACCGTGACTATAGGCCGATTGCCTTATCTCTATCAACCGTAACACCTAAGTCAAGTTCGGCTTACAGATATATAGGTGCACAATCTATCCCTACCTCCGTCGGATAAGCTTGCCAAGTAGATACCCGATTGCCACAATCTCCACAAGTAGCCCCCGAGTCCTTTTTCGGCACGAGACAACTCGGCCAGACCAAAAAGCACTCAACCAAAAATTTCTTTGACCGAGTGCTTTTGGCGCCGAGTGATTCCATCATCTCTGCCCGAATCTTCCCGAGTGGCTCCAAAGACTGTGAAGGGCTGAAAAATTCTCAAAAATAAATATCTAGGTGCATCTCCCGATGCACCTAATTATAGGTGTAGCCCCCGACTATGTGATTAGTCAAAAATAGACTAAGCATATAGTCAAGAACTATATAAAAAATTATTCTCATGTAGATGCCTAGCTCATGCTAAAGCAATCATAGAAATCTCATTACTCATCAAGTTCATACTCAACCGAGTGAATTTGCCCGAGTCATCTCGAACAAATAATTCAATCATCCCTCATGGGTAAAAGCACTCGTAAACTCTTGCTCAACCGAGTGGATTCGCCCCGAGTAATCCGGAATAATAACTCAATCAACCCTAGCGGGTAAAAAGCACTCGGTAAGCTCATGCTTATCCGAGTAGATCTGCCCGAGTCATCCCGGAACAAAAACTTTAATCATCCCTCATGGGAAAATAAATTCTTTCAATCATATGAAAAATATGACCAAGTTATTAAACAGCTTTTGCCATAATACTCGGTCTCAATCTTATAAAGATCTTCACCAAGGTGGAAAACAAACAGCATCGGCTAGATTACCCGACCAAATGCTTTGAAAAACCAAACAGACCCTTGTTCACCAAGGTGGCCATAAAAACTCGTCGTTGGTCACCTTCCAAATTGCATCGTGTCGCTTCTCATGAAGTCGACAAACCGCGGTATGGAAGGATCTTTAAAGGTATTGGGCACTCGGACACGCGCATATTGCCGGGCAAATCGCTTAAGCTCATCCGCTTAAGTCCCTAAGGACACGTATCAGACCACACCTTAGTTGGGCCATAGATTTCCTTATGGGCTCGGCCCACTCACCGAAAACCTAGCGCAACCCTCAAATCTTTCTTTATAAAGACACGAGGTCGTCCCCGCCTCTTCATCTTCCAAAAATTCCCCTTCTCATAATACCGCTCATCGGTTCATCGTGGAGAACCCTAGGCTTGCGCGCTCCGGTCCATCCGCCAAGAAGCTTGCTCGCCGCGACAACTAGCCCCTGCAGCCAAAACTCCCACATCTTTCGCCCAAGATCCAACCTTTCTCCGAGATCCGCTCCTCATCAACCTCGATCTCATGGCGGAAGAGAAGAACATTCCGTTCGACCAATGGGCCACCTCGGATGTGAGGGAATACACCCTCAAGGAGATGGTGAAGCACGGCGTGCTTCCGCCCAAGGAACTAGTGGAATGGCGCCCGGCGGCGGGGAGGACTTCCCGACCCCAAACACCGGTGAGCTCGTTGTCTTTACCTCCTTTTTCTATTGCGGATTCAGTCTTCCCACCTCCGAATTCTTTCGGGGCTTTTGGACTATTATGGTCTTCAAATCTACCATCGAACCCCAACTCGATGCTTCACATCGCACTCTTTATTCATGTGTGTGAAGCCTTCCTTGGCATTCTTCCTCACTTCAATCATTCCGTCGTATGTTCTACTGAAACCCCATCCGAACAAGGACCATCCTCATGTAGAACTATATAAAAAAATTACTCTCATGTAGATGCCTAGCTCATGCTAAAGCAATCATAGAAATCTCATTACTCATCAAGCTCATACTCAACCGAGTGAATTTGCCCGAGTCATCTCGAGAACAAATAATTCAATCATCCCTCATGGGTAAAAAACACTCGGTAAACTCTTGCTCAACCGAGTGGATTCGCCCGAGTAATCCCGGAATAATAACTCAATCAACCTTAGCGGGTAAAAAGCACTCGGTAAGCTCATGCTTATCCGAGTAGATCCGCCAAGTCATCTCGGAACAAATATTTCAATCATCCCTCATGGGTAAGAAATCAATTCGCTCGGTAGCTCATGCTTATCCGAGCTGATCCCCAGTCATCCGGAAATTTGCCCGAGTCATCTCGGAACAAATAATTCTCTTATAAATGCTTAGCTCAAGCTAAAGCAGTTATAAAAATCACATCACTCGGCAAGCTCATGCTTATCCGAGTAAGTTCGCCCGAGTCGTCTCGAACAAACAATTTAATCAACCCTTGTAGGTAAGAAGTTAATTCACTCGGCAAACTCATGCTTATCCGAGTTGATTTGCCCGAGTCATCTCGGAACAAATAGCTCAATCGACCTCGTGGGCAAAAAACACTCGGCAAGCTCATGCTTATCCGAGTTAACTTGTCCGAGTCATCTCGGGACAAATAATCTAATCAACCCTCGTGGGTAAAAACACTCGGCAAGCTCATGCTCATCCGAGTTAACTTGTCCGAGTCATCTCGGGACAAATAATTTTAGTCAACCCTCATGGGTAAAAAACACTCGGCAAGCTCATGCTCATCCGAGTTAACTTGCCCGAGTCATCTCGGGACAAATAATTTAATCAACCCTCATGGGTAAAAAACACTCGGCAAGCTCATGCTCATCCGAGTTAACTTGCCCGAGTCATCTCGGGACAAATAATTTAGTCAACCCTCATGGGTAAACAAATTTTTCAGTCATCGAAAATACGACCAAAATATTAAATAGCTCCTGCCATAATATTGGTCTTAATCTAAAAAGATCTTCACCAAGGTGGAAAAATAGCATTGATATAATCATTTAATCAAATGCTTAGAAACCAAACAGTCCCTGTCATCAGGACAGCCATGAAAAGCTTAACTGTTTGTCACCTTTCAAATTGCATCGTGCCAACTTCTCATGAAGTTACGCAAACCGCGGTATGAAAGGATTTTAAAGGTATTGGGCTATGTAACACGTGCATATTGCCGGGGCAAATCTGCTTAAGTCCATCCACTTAAGTCCCTAAGGACACGTGTCAAGCCACACCTTAGGCCGGGCCGCAAGTCTCTCATGGGCTCGGCCCAATCACGAGACGACTTAGCAAAAACCCTCATGTCTTTTAGAAGCCTCGAGGTCGTCCCCGCCACTTCATCTAATCATCTTGGTCTCTTTATGCCTCCGATGTGAACTTGTAGGTATCTAGCTTATTTATGTTAAAGCCTTGACCCGAGTCTTCATAGAAAATTTCTTAAGTAATTTTCGTCCGATTATCACCAAGCCTAAAACTTGATTAGATCATCAAAAATTCTCAGTCCTTATCTATTGAACTCGAATCAAAACAATAAACAATGATAAACTAAATATAAACAAGTTATCAAAGAAAACCATGCTTTATTGACACGTATGCAGCCCCGATTGTCAACTCAAGAAGTCATCTTGCTTGAGGTTGACAGTCAAGAACAACATAAAACTTACGGCAATTTAAGCATAGTATCGTCGAAGATGTTCAATATTCCAGAGTTCTCCACCATAGATCCATCTTCGCTCTTTAGTCGAAATGCTCTGGCCGAGTCACCTCGGCAATTATGTATGGTCCCTCCCATAGTGGAGATAATTTGTAATGGTCCTTGATGGTCGATTGGATCAAGGAAGATTTTCTTCGTTTTGGCTCGCCTTGTCCCGACTTGGCTATCTTCTTTGTAGGAATTTCACCCTCTTCGGATGTTGATGTAGCTCGGATTTCTTCTCGGCCACGTGATCTCTCACAAGATTGGACCATATTGCAGCTTTCTTTGTCGCAGTGAAGGCTTGCTTGACGTCGTCGTGCGCAGGTGATACGCCGTTAGGGCGGGCGTCTTCATGCATAAGTAAATGTAGTGTAGTATCGCTATGAACTTGGCGAGTGCGGCCTTCCGATGATCGCGTGGTAGGCCGTCTTGAAGTCGACCACCCCGAAGGTGGTATTCTCCGTTCGAAATTCTCGCGAACTCCCGAGGTGACTGGAAGGGCGACGTGCCCGAGTGGTGTGGGCGACGCCGGGATCACTCCGTGGAAGGGGGCTGAGCTTGTCTTCAACTTAGTTCTCGGGATTTGTATCTCATCCGGGTTTTGACGAATAGGAGATTGAGGACACCGCCCCATCGATGAGGACGCGCTTCGGCTCGATGTTCGAACCACCGGGTCAAGTACCAAGGATATCGCCCTGGGTGAACCACTCGGTCAGATGATCCGAGCGATTAAACGTGATGGCCACCTCCGACCATCGTAGATGTTGTGGGACTTCGGGTTGTGTCGCATTGACCTCGCGGTCCATCGCTTTTGCTTCCTCTTGGACTCATAAGCTGCGGCCCCGAAGATGTGATTCAGCTCGCCCACGTGGTCTTGAAAAGGCTTCAAATTTCCAGTCGGGTTGTTCTTCTTGGTTCCCGATGGACCGGTTTCATTAGTTGGCTTCTTGTTCAACCGTGCCGCATATTGCTCGCGAATTGCTTGTAGATGATGCGTGCACCGAGCGTTCATGATCGTTCATGATCGCGTCGTAGGCCGCAACTCGAGGACGACATTGAGAGTTGGATGTTGTGGCAACCAGGTCTTCGTGCCGACGCTTGCGGTCTTTCGGGCTCGATTGTTATTGCCGTTATCCTTCTTAGGATGCCGGCTTCCTCCCGATTGCTTATCGTCCCTCCTGTCGGGCCGGTCTTGGCGTGCCGCCTTGATTGCATCGTTGGACTTGGCGTAGGAGTTCGCCGTCTCGAACATTTGCTTCACCGTCTTCGGTGGTTTGCGCCGAACTTCCCGATGAGCGGCTCATCACGGACTCCCTTCGGAAGGCGGCGATGATGATGTCATCGGTGATGTTCGGGATCTTGTTGCGCTTCTCGGAGAAACGACGAATATAATCCTTCGGGGCTCGTCCGGCTCGGATGACGTTGTAAAGGTCAAAGTGTGTGCCGGGCCTCTCGAAGGTTCCTTGGAAGTTGGCGATGAAGTGGTCCCTCGGCTCGCTCCACGAGCCGATTGAGCCTCTTGGCAGGCTCGTGAGCCAATTTCGGCTGAGTTTGCGAGGCCACAGTGGTAATTGGCCATAGCCTTGTTGTCGCCACTGCGGCGCGGATGGCGAGGGTGTATACGGTTAGCCAAGATTCGGGGTCGGTCTTACCGTCGTACCTTTCAATCCTGTAGGCTTGAAGCCACTCGGCCGAGTGCACTCGGCGAAGTTCAGTGAAGGCTGGTACTCCGTCGTCGCCGTTATCGGGTGATCCCCTCCGATCTTCCCGAGTGCGTCGGTCGCGCTCCCGGTAGCGGCGATCGAGGACTTCCGCAGATCACTCGGCGGGGTCTTCGGTTGGCTGGTTGGATAGCTGGAACTGTTGCGACGGGCTCGGTGGTGGACGGGTGGACGTCCGTGTCGTTTGTCACGGGAGTCGGCCGTCGCTCGGTACTTCAGCGTGGACTCGCGAGGTGGGCCTCTTGGCACAGTCGTCGACCGAGCCGGCTCGGGCCTCCTATAGTCTCCCGACTTGAGGTGGAAGGCGGCTCTTGTCCGGCGTTTCGGCCACGATTCGGTCGGTCTTCGTGCCGAAGTGGTGAGATGGCCGTTCGCCGTGGCGGCGACGATAGTCTTGATCTTGTCGAGTATTGGAGTCACGTTGGCCGGAGCCGTCTCTATGACGGTGTCCAAGAGCGTGAGTGCGGCGACGGCGTTCGCTGTGGTGTCGGAAGATATTGGTGTTGCGAACCCGTGTTTGGAGTATGGCCTCCTGGGCGGATCGTCCATTGCGCACGTAGATCCTGCTTCCTCTTGTCGGCCTCGTCCTTGCGTTGTTTCTCTTCTTCGGCTGTCTTGCGCTCGAGCTCCACCGCTCGCTCTTCTTGACAAGCCTTCGGCCATGGCTGAGTCGGACTCGTCCGGCTCGGCCATGAGGACGTCAAGCACTTCGGCTCGTAGTCCATGCGGCGGTCGGAGTTGTTGGCTTCGTCGAAGGGATGCCGTAGAGGTTGTCGAAGCCGGCGGAGGCGAGGTATCCGTTGAGCTCGAAGATGAACAAGAGCCAAAGGACGGGAGGATGACAGCGACCTCCCTTGAACTGGGTAACCGGATCCGGATCGTTCGGTCGAGTCGGAGCTTGGGGATCGGGCTCTTCCGAGTGGTTCCTCGCCAACTCGGGAGAGCGATTGATTGTAGATCTTGGCGACGTTTGGTAACCCAAACGGCACCGAAAGGTCTTGCCGAGTAGATTGCTTCCGTCGGGAGGCAAGAAGATTGGCGCAGATCTCGGCGGCATTCGGTAATCCGAATGGCGCCGAGTGAAGTCCGTCGTCGGAGAAGGTGGATCGCATCTTGGTCTTCAAGATGTTGTCGAAGATCTCGGCGCTGTTGGAGAGCCCGAACGGCGCCGAGTAGGTTGTTCCCTCCGATTGGTTCGAATCCGAGTCGAGGGAGGAGTCGCCGGCGAAGTTGGCGGCGAAGTCGCCGAGTCTTGAAGGAGATCCCATCACGCTTGTCGGCGAGATTGTTGAAGAAGTCTCGACGCGCGGCCCCTACTGCGCGCTAAGCGTCGAAACTTGGTTTCGGCAATATATTTTCTCGGGGTCGCGTCGAGATCGCCAAGCACAATGGGTTAGAAGAAGAAGAAGATTTAGACGAGTTCAGGCCCTCTCGAGAGGTAATACCCTACTCCTGTTTCGGTGGATTCGATCCGCCGAGTGTCTTTATTGATCTCGTGATCTAAGCTAAGGGCTAAAAGCTGAACTCCTCTTGGAATATCCCTCAAGGGACGCCCCTTACCCCCCTTATAGTCTTGGGAGGAAGGGTTTACAAGTCGGAAACCCTATCTTATTCTAAGTTGGTTTCCTCAATCTTACCAAACCGTGACTATAGGCCGATTGCCTTATCTCTATCGGCAACCGTAACACCTAAGTCAAGTTCGGCTTACAGATATAGCAGGCACAATCTATCCCTACCTCCAGTCGGATAAGCTTGCCAAGTAGATACCCGATTGCCACAATCTCCACAACGAGGCTGCCACCGGATTTCGACGTGGTCAGGTGAATCATGTGCGGGCGGAAGAAGCTCAGGAGGACCAGAGCG
This sequence comes from Oryza australiensis, assembly GCA_019925245.2. NCBI lineage: Eukaryota > Viridiplantae > Streptophyta > Magnoliopsida > Poales > Poaceae > Oryza > Oryza australiensis. The sequence goes on from JAIFGZ020000831.1 coordinate 65,530, forward strand.
TAGTGATGGGTATGTTCTCTATCAACTCTGCACCAGTTAAAGTTTTATTCGATTCTGGAGCCTCGCATTCATTCATATCTTCCCAAATAAGCAAACAACACCACCTACACCAAGTAGCACTTAAGAGGCCGATGTTGGTACACTCACCGGGGGGAGACATAACCGTACCCCATGCCTGCATTAATGTGCCCATACGGATTAGAGACGTGGTGTTTCTCTCAAACCTTATGGTGTTATCTCCCCAAACCATAGATGTCATACTCGGGATGGATTGGTTGACCAAAAATAATGGGATTATAGGCTGCAGTCGAAGGGAAGTCACGGTATCCACCCCATGGGGATCACCGATGAGCATAACTATGGATCAAAACCCAAAGCTATGTGAGCAAGCTGCGGGAGTGTTCACCATGCTACCCTTAGGAGGAATGCCCGTAGTACAAGAATACCCGGATGTATTTCCGAGGAATTACCGGAATGCCCCGGATTGCGATGTAGAGTTTATCATCGACTTAATGCCGGTGCCCCCATATCCAAGAGACCTTATCGAATGCCGGCCAACTAGTTAGAGGAACTCAAGAAGCGAGATACGGGAACTACAAGAGAAGGGATTCGTACGCCCGACTCTTCTCCACAGGGAGCCCCGTACTCTTTGTCAAAAAGAAGGATGGGAGTATGAGAATGTGTGTGGACTACCGATCGCTGAATGAAGTAACCATCAAGAACAAGTACCCGCTGCCCCGGATCGATGACCTATTCGATCAACTTAAGGGTGCACAGGTGTTCTCAAAGATTGATCTACGGTCAGGATATCATCAGTTGAAGATTAGAGCCGGAGACATTCCTAAGACGGCGTTCTCTACACGTTACGGCTTATACGAGTTCACAGTGATGTCCTTTGGATTAACCAATGCCCCTGCGTACTTTATGAACCTGATGAACAAGGTATTCATGGAATACCTGGACAAATTCGTGGTGGTGTTCATCGATGATATACTTATCTACTCCAAGAACGATGAGGAACACGCGGAGCATCTACGACTCATACTGGAAAAGTTACGAGAGCACCAGCTGTATGCAAAATTCAGCAAATGCGAGTTCTGGCTCAAGGAAGTCGCTTTTCTTGGTCACGTGGTTTCAGCCGGAGGAGTAGCCGTAGACCCGCCAAGGTCGAAGCCGTTACGGGATGGAAGGCACCCAAGTCAGTGACAGAAGTTCGGAGTTTCTTGGGCTTGGCCGGTTATTACCGACGGTTTATTGAAGGGTTTTCCACTGTAGCCCGACCTATGACTCAACTTCTGAAGAAGGAAAAGAAGTTTGAATGGAATGAGAAGTGCCAAAAAGCCTTCGACCAATTAAAAGAAAAGTTAACCACTGCCCCAATCTTGACCTTACCCGACAACCGGAAGGACTTCGTGATGTCTTGTGATGCATCCCGGCAAGGATTGGGAGGAGTATTGATGCGGGAGGGAAGGTCGTGGCGTATGCCTCGCGACGATTACGACCCCACGAAGAGAATTATCCCACACACGACACGGAATTAGCCGCAGTTGTACACGCATTGAAGATTTGGAGGCACTATCGATCGGGAACCACCTGTGATGTGTATACCGATCACAAGAGCCTAAAATATTTCTTTACTCGGCTGATCTCAATCTACGACAGAGGCGATGGCTGGAGTTGATCAAGGATTACAGTCTAGGAATCCATTATCATCCCGGCAAGGCAAATGTAGTGGCCGATGCGCGAGCCGCAAAGCCCAATGCAATCACATGGAATTGGGGGTATGGCCAGCGAACTTCAAGAAGAAATGGCCGAGACTCAATGCACCGATTCCTCACGGAGAAGTGAACTCATTGGAAATCCAACCCCTACGAGAACTCAAATAGAGGAAGCCCAAAAGGGAATGAGGAAACCCGGGAAATCAAGGAACGCATGGCGCTGGACGCGCTCGGGAGTTTTCGGTGGATGACAAGGGAATCTGTGGTACAAGAAAAGAATCGTGTGCACGAACGAGGCGGATTGAGGGGATTGATCTTAAAGGAAGCCCACGAATCAGCATATTCGTTACATCCGGAAGCACGAAAATGTACCAAGACTTGAAAGGAGAATATTGGTGGCCCAATATGAAGAGGGATGTAGCCGAATACGTAGCCGTGTGCGATGTGTGCCAAAGGGTGAAAGCGAGCATCAACGGCCGGCGGCTTGCTGTGCCACTCAAGATTCCCGAATGGAAATGGGACGAGATAGGCATGGATTTCATAGTGGGACTACCCAAGACTACGGCGCTACGATTCCATTTGGGTAATAGTAGATCGGCTCACCAAGGCCGCAGATTTATACCGGTGAAAACTAACTACAACGGCGCCAAGCTAGCGGAACTATATATGAGTAGGATTGTATGTCTTCACGGTGTACCAAAGAGGATCATATCGGATCGTGGTACCCAATTCACATCTCATTTTGGAGCAAAGTCCACGAGGCACTCGGAAGTCATCTCGCTTTCGGCACCGCCTACCATCCACGAGACCGATGGCGGGCGGAAAGGACGAACCAAATCTTGGAAGATATCGAGAGCCGTGCATTGGATTTCACCAAGGATTGGGAGAAATGCTTACCGTACGCCGAGTTCTCTTATAATAATAGCTATCAAGCCGGTTTGAAGATGTCGCCAAACGAAGCTCTATTTGGTCGCCGATGTCGAACCCCATTAATGTGGTCGAAACCGGTGAACGAACCGTATTCGGGCCGACATAATCAAGGAGGCGAGGAAAAGGTTCGCGATCGGGACCGACTACAAGCTGCTCAATCACGACAAAAGAGCTACGCGGACACTCGACGAAGAGAATTGGAATTCAAAGAGGGTGACTACGTGTATCTAAAGGTCTCACCACTACGGGGAACACGAGAGGATCAAAGTCAAGGGAAACTCGCACCACGATACGTGGGCCCATTCTTGATAAACGCTAGGAGAGGAGAAGTGGCTTACCAATTGGAACTGCCCGAGAATCTCTCCGATGTCCACCCCGTGTTCCACGTGTCACAATTGAAGAAATGTTTGCGGGTACCAGAAGAGCAAGCTCCTTTAGAAGCCATCCATGTCCACGGTGATCTTACCTATCCGAACATCCAATCAAGATACTAGACGAAGCGAGAAAGAAGACACGAACCAAGTCGTGGCGCATGTACAAAGTACAATGGAGTAATCACACCGAAGAAGAAGCTACCTGGGAGAGCGAAGAATTCCTGAGGACAGAATATCCACACCTATTCAGCAACCGGTAAGAAAATCTCGGGGACGAGATTTATTGTTAGGGGGGTAGGTTTGTAACATCCTGAAAATCGAAGGAGTAGAATTCGGAACGTGAAAATCGGAACTCGCAAAAACTTTTTGGAATCATTGCTTCTTATCGTGTTTTTCAATTTTATTTGCCAATTCAGTTGCGTAAGAAATTCTTCTGGAATTGCTTTGAAGTGAAGTTGAATTAAATCCTAAGCTTTGAGACCCTATTGGGGAAATAATCCAAAATATATATATATGAATTTGAAGAAGGGTAAACATATTAATTTTGGAGACTTACAAAAGATTCTTAAAAAGAATATATTTTGGTTTAAACCCTAACTGGTGGAAGAAAAATACTAAATATTTGGATTTGGTTGATAAACATATTTTGAAAAGGAAATAGGAATTTAGAAATTAATTAAAGACCCCTAGTTATTGATTTTAAAAGAAGAAATAAAAATATGAAAAATATATTTTGAAAAATAAAAAGTGGGGGAAAAGGTTTGAAAATATAATCTCAAAGTTATTTTGGGAATATTAGAATTCATTTAGAATTTTTAGGGATAAAAGAAATGGAAATGGAAAATAGAGTTTTAAAATCGGGATAAATGAAAAAGTACACTGTTCATGCGTAGGCGGTGTTCGACGGCGTCCCGCACCGTGCGCACGCACACCACGCGTCGCCGCGCCGTACCACGCCGTGCCATCGCTCGCGTCAGCCATGTCGCCGCCGTACCACGCCGCGTCCCGGCCCCGCCTACGCTGCGCGTCGCTCCCGCCACGCGCAGTGCCGCCGTACTGGCCCCGCGCCCGCGTGCGCCGCGTGTTGCCCGCCGCGCCTGGCCCTGCCCTCGCGCGTGCCATGCGCCGCTCGCCGCGCCCGGCCATGCCGTCCTCGCGTCCGCGCGCGTACTCTCACCGTCGTCACCATCCTATTCCCACGCCTTGCCGACGTCGACACCACGCGCCACGCCCGTGACGCACGCGACAGTGTCGCGCTGCGCCCTACAACACCACCGTGGTCTCACCGCAAAATCCATATAAGTAGACCGCGATAGCGCAAACTCTCTACACCAATCTTGATCGCGATTGTTTCCTCGTAAAACCCCTCAAATATCCCTAGCCACCATAGCCCGTGCGCGAAGAATTTCGCAAAGATCAAGGCCGGTCGGAGGAACCCTAGTTCGGCCGCCGGAGCAAAGAATCAAAATTCATCGCCCTCGATCAAGTTCTTCCCAAATTGAAGGTACTTCCATGATCTCCGTGCTCTAGGTTTTGTTTCCCCCATGATTCCCGAGCCAATGCGCCGCCGAACTCGCGCGGCGACGAGCGGCGCGAGCCCCTCTGTTTCGCCGCCGCCGTGCACGTCGCTAGGCCGCATCGGAGCTTCTCCGGGCAAACCGATGCTTTAGTTAGCTTCTCCACACCTCATAGATGCTCCCACACCCGCTACCTTGGCCATGCCATTGCGGAGCACCGCGCGACGAGCGACGCCGCCGCCGCTAGGAGCTCGCCGTCGCCGGCTCATTTCGCCACCTCTCCAACCCGCCCAAGCCGTGAATTGGAACCCTCGTGGCTCGTAGATGGAGATGGGACCCCTTGCCCCCTAGGTCCGGCCATCCCTCACCGCCGGCGTCCCCTTCCCGTCGGCTATCGGTGCAAACGAGAGAAAGGAGAGAACAGAGAGAGACCGGGAGGATTAAAAAGAAAAAGAAAGGAAAGGAAGGGGAAATAAAAAAAAAAGGAAATATAGTAAAGAAAATTTGGGTAAAATATTTTGAAATGTTTTGGAAATAATTTTAGGATGAAAAGATAGGGTTTTTGAAAATATTATTGTCTAGGAAGGGGATTATATTCTTTTTCCTTTCAAAAAGAATTATTTGGAGAAAGTAATTTCTAGATTAAATTTGTCCTTTTTATGAATTCAAATATTGTCCGACCTCTAAGTTGTTATCGAAGTCCACATGAGACCTTTTTAAAGATTGGTTAAGCATGAATGTCATTATTCGGTTGTTAGAATTTCAAAACCCTAGCGAATATAATTGCAATATTAAAGATCAATTATTGAAGATATGGAAATTAGGAATCTAATTATTTTAGGATATCTTCAAATTTAGGAACAAAATATACATTTATTACGATGGTTCGCTCGGTTTAACTGGACTTCTTTCCGTTGATTCAACTATTAAAATTTACGGAGTTTGAGGTTGTGTTTGGAATCCGTTTTTCCGCGGTCATTTCGAGATCTCTTTCTCTTCGTTGATATTGTTGGATTTAATTGGATTCAACCCTTCTTTTCGCACGTACGGATAGCGTGCGAAGAAGTGAACGGCGACTACGCGGAAGACCCCCTCAACCGGCGTGCGAGCAAGGCAAGTCTTCACACCCTTTGAACATATTGATCCCAATTGCGAAATGATGTTATTTTAAACTCTAAACATGCATGCTTTACCGAGTTACCTATACTTGTTGTGCCATTCCTTGCTATTGAGTACCTTTAGAATTACTCCTTGTAACTCGCGTTGTGATACAAATAACCGAAGCATAACTTGATGGCGCTTAGCCATGCTATACTTAGATTTATGCATACTCATGACTTTATGGAAAAGCTTTGTGCTTGGGCAACTACCTTAGGGAAGGTAGTTGAGATTCGGCATGTGGAGACATGAGCGCCACATGACCATGATGAATTAAGTTTGATGAAAATTGAAAGTACTATACAAATGTTTTAGTGGGCGATGGATGATTTGGGTGGATTCCGGAAAAGGCAAGTGCCGACCACTGGTCAGTAAGGACCGAGCCATGAGATAGCGGAAACGAGCCGTACAACCGTACTTCTCGAATGGGTATAGACCTAGCGACTAGATAGCCGGCGGAGCGGTATCCTTGCATAGATGGTTCTCTATGATGTGGTTATGGGATGAGGATGAGGCTGCGGCCTTTGTTCGAATGGTGGGATTAAACTATTGTTAATTAAACTTAAAGATTGAAAATGTCTTCCCTTACCCGGGTGCGCGAACTCCTCTCACTTGCTAGAAAAGGACGGCTAGAGTGCATGAGGGCTTAAGTTCATGGAGCGGTGCCAAAGTGAGGTTATCGAAAGGCTTTGCCGTGGCCGTCTCATGTGTTGAGATGTAGGCTCATTTGTTGGGCATCGCGGAGTACGGGTAAAGTGTACATCCACTGCAGTGTGAATGAATCAATCTATTCGAATAGCCGTGCTCGCGGATATTGAGCATCGTGACAAGACTTTCGCTTGGCTAGACTTTGAACTTAAAAATCTTGGGATGGGTTTGCATGATGATTTTGTTTGGTGGATCAACTTCTCGAGAATGCGAGAAGGGTGGACTCCCAGAAAATCATGACGCCGGAGGCGGGAAGCCATCCTTGGAATCACGATGGATGGTAGACAGAACCGTCGCCGGATTAATGAACTATGAAATTAAAACTTGATTTGGCTAGACGATAGGCTTGTGAAAAGAATTGTGAAAACTAGCTTTACGCAAAAATAACCCTAGCCATGTTCTTTGAATAACCCTATCATGTGCATCAATTCTGTGTTGACTTGCTGAGTACGGTTGGTACTCACCCTTGCTATACGCACAAACCTCCAGCTGATGGAGTTGAAGAGCCGGAAGATCCATACGCTTATCACCAGGAGGAAGAGGGAACTGACGGCGCATATTAGACTTTAGCTCCGGTCGTTGCCTGTGGCAATGGACAAGCCGCTGCCTCTTTCCGCTGCCTTATCTAAATTCTGTTTTTACATTGTATTTGGACTATAAGGTCCTATGGGATGAACAATGCCTTTGGGCCTATTTATGTAATAATGGTATTGTAAGACTACTCGTGCATGCGCACTTGATTATCCAGTACTGCATTCGTGGGTACCAACTACTTGATCCGGGGAAATGGTACTATGAACACGAAAGATTCCCGACTCAAAATCGGGGGTCCACACATGGCTAGGGTTATTTTTGCGTAAAAGCCGGTTTTCACAATTCTTTTCACAAGCCTATCGTCTAGCCGAAACAAGTTTTAATTTCATAGTTCATTATACGGCGACGGTTGTCTACCATCCATCGTGATTCCAAGGATGGCTTCCCGTTTCGGTTCGTCATGATTTTTTACGGGAGTCCACCCCTTCTCGCATACTTGAGAAGTTGATCCACCAGCGAATAAGATCATCATGCAAACCCATCCCAGCAGTTTTAAGTTTAAAAATCTAGCCAAGCGAAAGTCTTGTCACGATGCTCAATATCCGCGAGCACGGCTATTCGAATAGATTGATTCACTCACCTTTGCGGTGGATGTACACTTTACCCGTACTCCGCGACAGCCCAACAAATGAGCCTACGCCTCAACACATGAGACGGTCACGGCAAAGCCTTTCGATAACCTCACTTTGGCGTACCCGCTCCATGAACTTATGCCCTCATGCACTCTAGCCGTCCTTTTCTAGCGGTGAGAGGAGTTACAGCGCACCGGGGTAAGGAAGACATTTCCAATCTTTAAGTTTAATTAACAGTTGTTTAATCCCACCTTTCATAACAAAAGGCCGCAGCCTCATCCTCATCCCATAACCACATCATAGAGAACCATCTATGCAAGGATACGCCTCCGCTCGGCTATCTAGTCGCTAGGTCTATACCCATTCGAGAAGTACGGTTGTGCGGCTCGTTTCCGCTATCTCATGGCTCGGTCCTTAATTGACCAGGGTCGGCACTTGCCTTTCCGGAATCCACCCAAATCATCCGGCCGCCCAGTCTAAAACATTTGTATAGTACTTTCAATTTTCATCAAACTTAATTCATCATGGTCATGTGGCGCTCATGTCTCCACATGCCGAATCTCAACTACCTTCCCTAAGGTAGTTGCCCAAGCACAAAGCTTTTTCATAAAGTCATGAGTATGCATAAATCTAAGTATAGCATGGCTAAGCGGTTTAGAAGTTATGCTTCGGTTATTTTATCACATCACGAGTTACAAGGAGTAATTCTAAAGGTAAACAATAGCAAGGTATGGCATGACAAGTATAGGTAACTCGGTAAAGCATGCATGTTTAAAGTTTAAAATAACATCATTTCGCAATTGGGATCAATATGTTCAAAGGGTGTGAAGACTTTCCTTGCTCGCACACTTGAGGGTGGGGTCTTCGGCGGTGTCGATGCGGTTTCTTCGGCTCTACCCGTACGTGCGAAAGATCAATTGAATTCGGTTAGAATTCAACAAAACACCGGGAGATCGAAAAGAACCACAAAAGCCATGAAAACAACCCCAAAGGTTTTGCGAAAATTCTACTCGAGTTAGGACAAGGGTTGCGAGAAGAATCCGGGTTTTGGAATCGGCGATGACCTAGGGTTTTCGTAAAATCGGCGATCGCAATTAAATTTGGAAGTTACGTTTGAAAATATCAGCGAAGAAAATTCGGGCTCGAAATTTGAGGGTTTTGAGCACAAAAGTGAAACCTATTTCGATGGCGGAAAGAATTAAACGGAATCCGGATTGAAAAACGATGCGAAATGAAGTTCGGAAAACGTCCGATTCCGATTTTTCAAACTTTGCAGAGAAAACATGCGAGAAAATAATTTATTATTGCCCAAAATTTTACTCAAATCATCCCAAAATATTTTTCCAAATTTTCCAAAATTTTTCCTAATTTTTCCCTATTTTTCTTTTCTTTTTTTTTTTTTTCCTTTTCTTTGCGCCTTGTTCCATGCCCGCAAGGTGTTCGACAGTGCCGAGAGGAGAAAAAGAGGGCGCGGTGAGGACAAGGCGGCGCAAGGGGACTTACGCGACGGCGGCTCGGGGAGGAGCAAGGGGGCACGGGAATGGGCTTGCGCACGGCGGCGCGGCTAAACGGCGGCGGCCCTTGGCGGTGGTGCTCGGGAAGCAGCGAAACACGGTGGCGGTGCGGTGGAATCGGCGGGCACCGCCCTTTTATAGGCGCAGCCGGGGGTTCGCGCGGGCGCGGGGTGGAAGGAGGGGGTCGGCTCGGCGCGCGCGCGGGCGGTGACACGCGGCGCGCAGGGAGGGCGGGTACGGCGGGCGAAGCGCGGCGGGGGCGCACGGCGCGGGCGGGGTCCGGAGCGGCGGCGCGCGCGAGGTAGGGGCGGGCGTGGCTCGGCCGCGTGGCGCGCGCGCGGCGCGCGCGGCGCTGCGCGCGGCGCGCGGCGCGCGCGCGGCGCGGGCGCGCGGCGCGCGGTCGCGCGCGGCGGTCGCGCGCGCGTGGCGCGCGGCGCGGCGCGCTGCTGATGCGCGGCGGCGTGGCGAGGTAAGGCCAGCGCGGTTGGGCGCGGCGCGGCGCGTGGCGCGCAGCGTCTTGGGCGCGCTCTGGTCGGGCGGCGCGGCGCGCGCGCGCGGCCGGGCCGTACGGCGTCGAACGTTTGTGACCAATGAACAGTGCATTTTCACTTTTTCCCGATTTTCTATTTTCTTTTCCCATTTTCTATTTTCTTTCCTTCTAAAAATTCCAAAATAAATCCTAATATTCTAAAAATAATTTTTAACTTTATATTTTAAACTTTTTCTTGACTTTCATTTTTCCATAATTATTTTTCATACTTATTTAAATTCTTTTTCCTAATTTTCATAATTTACCCATTTTTAATAAAAATACATTTCCCAAATTTCGAGTACGCCTCCCGAGAATTTTATTATTTATTTTGTGTTTTAATTTACCTTCTCCCAACAAAAATTTTTATTTTATATTACTCGAAATGCGTTTTCACAAATCCGCACTTTTCCGGATTCCTTTTAAAACCACGATGCGACTTTCGCACCATCATTTTGTCAACTCCGAAAACTCCAAATACGCCGAAAAGGGAATTGACCACGACTAAATTTATGCAAGCGAGTGGCAAATAAGAAACAACAAACCCGAGAAGAAGCAATAAACCAAGGTTTTTGAAAGTTCCGATTTTACGTTCCGATTTCGGTTCTCCGATTTTGGATGTTACAAACCTACCCCCTAACAATAAATCTCGTCCCGAGATTTCTTACCATTCTTGAGTAGGTGTGGATATTCGTCCTCGGGAACTCTTCGCTCTCCCGAGTAGCCTCTTCTTCCGTGTGATTGCTCCATTGCACCTTGTACATGCGCCATGATTTGGTCGTGTCTTCTTTTACGCCTCGTCTAGTATCTTGATTGGATGCTCGGGTAAGTAAGATCACGTGGACGTGGATGGCTTCTAAAGGAGCTTGCTCTTACGGTACCCGCAAACATTTCTTCAGCTGCGATACGTGGAATCTTTGGATGGACATCGGAGAGATTCTCGGGCGGTTCAATTGGTAAGCCACTTCTCCTCTCCTAGCGCTTATCAAGAATGGGCCCACGTATCGTGGTGCGAGTTTCCCCTTGACTTTGAATCTACGAGTTCCCCGTAGTGGTGAGACCTTTAGATACACGTAGTCACCTTCTTTAAATTCCAATTCTCTTCGACGGGTGTCCGCGTAGCTCTTTTGTCGTGATTGAGCGGCTTGTAGTCGGTCCGGATCGGGCGAACCTTTTCCTCGGCCTCCTTGATTATGTCGGGCCCGAATACGGTTCGTTCGCCGGTTTCGACCACATTAATGGGGTTCGACATCGGCGACCAAATAAAGCTTCGTTTGGCGACATCTTCAAGCGGCTTGGTAGCTATTGTTGTAGGAGAACTCGGCGTACGGCAAACATTTCTCCCAATCCTTGGTGAAATCCAACGCACGGGCTCTCGGCATGTCTTCTAGCACTTGATTCGTCCTCTCGGTGCAGTCGATCTGCGGGTGGTAAGCGATACTAAAGGCAAGGTGACTGCCGAGTGCCTCGTGGACCTTGCTCCAAAAATGAGATGTGAATTGGGTACCACGATCCGATATAATCCTCTTTGGTACACCGTGGAGACACACAATCCTACTCATATATAATTCCGCTAGCTTGGCACTGTTGTAGTTAGTTTTCACGGGAATAAATCGCGAGTCTTGGTGTGCCGATCTACTATTACCCAAATGGAATCGTAACCGATCGCGAGTCTTAGGTAGTCCTACTATGAAATCCATGCCTATCTCGTCCCATTTCCATTACGGAATCTTGAGTGGCTGCGGCAAGCGTGGCGTTGATGTTCGGCTTTCACCCTTTGGCACACATCGCACACGGCTACGTATTCGGCTACATCCCTCTTCATATTAGGCCACCGGTATTCTCCTTTCAAATCCTGGTACATTTTCGTGCTTAGGGATGTAACGAATATGCCGATTCGTGGGCTTCCTTTAAGATCAATCCCTCAAACCGCCTCGTTCGGGCACACAGATTCTTTTCTTGTACCACGGGATTCCCTTGTCATCCACCGAAAACTCTGAGCGCGTCCGGCGGCCATGCGTTCCTTAATTTCTGGGTTTCCTCATTCCCTCTTTGGGCTTCCTCTATTTGAGTTCTCGGTAGGGGTTGGATTTCCGGTGAGTTCACTTCTCCGTGAGGAATCGGGTGCGATTGAGTTTAGCCATTTCTTCTTGGAGTTCGCGGCCATACCGTCCAATCCCGGTGGTTGCATTGGGCTTTGCGGCTCGGCGCATCGGCCACTATATTTGCCTTGCGGGATGATAGTGGATTCCTAGATCGTAATCCTTGATCAACTCCAGCCATCGCCTCGTCGTAGATTGAGATCAGTGAGTAAAGAAATATTTTAAGCTCTTGTGATCGGTATACACATCGCAATGGTTCCCGATCGAGATAGTGTCTCCAGATCTTCAATGCGTGTACAACCGCGGCTAATTCCAGGTCGTGTGTGGGATAATTCTCTTCGTGGGGTCGTAACTGCCGAGAGGCATACGCCACGACCTTTCCATCCTGCATCAATACTCCTCCCAATCCTTGCCGGGATGCATCACAGTACATCACGAAGTCCTTTCGGTTGTCGGGTAAGGTCAAGATTGGGGCAGTGGTTAACTTTTCTTTTAATTGGTCGAAGGCTTTTTGGCACTTCTCATTCCATTCAAACTTCTTTTCCTTCTTCAGAAGTTGAGTCATAGGTCGGGCTATAGTGGAAAACCCTTCGATAAATCGTCGGTAATAACCGGCCAAGCCCAAGAAACTCCGAACTTCCGTTCGACTTGGGTGCCTTCCATTCCATAACGGCTTCGACCTTGGCGGGGTCTCACTGCTACTCCTCCGGCTGAAACCACGTGGCCAAGAAAAGCGACTTCCTTGAGCCGAACTCGCATTTGCTAAACTTTGCATACGGCCGGTGCTCTCGTAGCTTTTCCAGTACTAGTCGTAGATGCTCCGCGTGTTCCTCATCGTTCTTGGAGTAGATAAGTATATCGTCGATGAATACCACCACGAATTTGTCCAGGTATTCCATGAATACCTTGTTCATCGAGTTCATAAAGTACGCAGGGGCATTGGTCAATCCAAAGGACATCACTTGTGAACTCGTATAAGCCGTAACGGGTAGAGAATGCCGTCTTGGGAATATCTCCGGCTCTAATCTTCAAGCGATGATATCTGACCGTAGATCAATCTTGGAGAACACCTGCGCACCCTTAAGTTGATCGAATAGGTCATCGATCCGGGGCAACGGGTACTTGTTCTTGATGGTTACTTCATTCAGCGATCGGTAGTCCACACACATTCTCATACTCCCATCCTTCTTTTTGACAAAGAGTACGGGGCTCCCCGGGGAGAAGAGCTGGGCGTACAAATCCCTTCTCTTGTAGTTCCCTTATCGCTTCTTGAGTTCCTCTAACTCGTTGGCGGCATTCGATAAGGTCTCTTGGATATGGGGGCGTACCGGGCATTAAGTCGATGATAAACTCTACATCGCGATCCGGTGGCATTAGGGTAATTCCTCGGGAAATACATCGGGTATTCTTGTACTACGGGCATTCCTCCTAAGGGGTAGCATGGTGAACACTCCCGCAGCTTGCTCACATAGCTTTGGGTTTTGATCCATAGTTATGCTCATCGGTGATCCCCACGGGGTGGATACCGTGACTTCCCTTCGACATTGCAGTCTATAATCCCATTATTCTTGGTCAACCAATCCATTCCGAGTATGACATCTATGGTGCAGGGTGATAGCACCATAAGGTTTGAGAGAAACACCACGTCTCTAATCCGTATGGGCACATTAATGCGAGGCATGGGGTACGGTTATGTCTCCCCGGTGAGTGTACCAACATAGGCCTCTTAAGTGCTACTTGGTGTAGGTGGTGTTGTTTGCTTACTTGGGAAGATATGAATGAATGCGAGGCTCCAGAATCGAATAAAACTTTAAGCGGTGTAGAGTTGATAGAGAACATACCCATCAATACGCTCCGGTCCTCTGTGCTTCTTCGCCGCACATGATTCACTGGCCACGTCGAAATCCGGTGGCGGCCTCGTTGGGTAGCGGGGTCTGAGCAGGACCTCGTCTGCCGCGAGGGTGGGGGTTCCTCGGACGGGTGTTGCATTGGCGCCGGTGCGCACGGGGGTGTTGCGTGGTTTTGGGCAGCTATTGGAGTAGTGCCCGAATTCTCCGCAATTGAAACTGACTCACATTCCTTCTTCTGGAGCGGCTAGGGTTGGTGTGGGTGTACGAGGCGTGGTGTAGCTGACTGTTGACATGGTCGGAAGCGAGAGAACGTCCGATTGCGGGACGTTTGGCTTCCATCCGGGGTGGCTCCCTTGGGGCGTTGTGGCGTTCCCGAAATGGGCGAGCCATAGCGAGCCTCCTCTTGCGGTTATTATCTACCACCTTTTGGTCATGCTCAAGTCGGACGACCTTGTTGATGAGGCTTTGAAGCGGTGTGATCTGCCCGATCATTGGTCCCCTCGGTTCGTCATTTAGTCCCTCAATGAATTTGTCTATCTTTTCTTCTTCGTGCTGCCAGTCCTGTGGTGGCGTAACGAGCAAGCTGGGTGAACTTGTTCGAGATATTCTTATCGAGGTGTTCCCTTGACGCAGCTGCGGAACTCGTTCTTCTTCATCCTCATTCGCAGGGCACGAAATTCTCACGAACGCAGCCGTGAATTCCTCCCATGTTGGTTTCGCGGCGTCTTCGGCTTGTGTTTCCTTGTAGGTATCCCACCGAGTCACTTGCGGGACCCTCCGGTGGTTATTAGCGAAGACAACTCTATCGGCTTCTCGGACTCGACGAGGGTTAGCTTCTTCTCTATCACTCTTAGCCAATCTTCGGCGTCCATAGGTTCTTCGGTAGTGGAAAAAGTGGGTGGCTTAGCCCTCATGAATTCTCCCGGACTCGATCCTCCTCGACCTCCTTGATTATTAGCAATCGCTTGGAGTAGTGGGTGCAAAGCCATGACCTCCGCCGGGTGGAGGGGTTAGGTTACGCGGGTTTTCGTTGGTTGCCGCGGCTCTGCGACGATGTGCCATCGAAGAGGGAGATGAATTAAGAGAGCGGACTAGTTTAGGTTATGGTTCACGGGGAATTTTTCTTCAAGTTCTTTCGAATGATCTTCAATCAACGAGACAAGGTGATATAATAATAAGCATACGAGTTAAGACATCGCAATGCGATGCCCGGGTTCATCATATTACATAAGGGGTACATGGGTGTACACACACGAGTCCTCCATGCCGGATAGCAATTATATCGTCCAACTACCTCAACTAATTAAGGGGAAATAGGAAGTCTTTGCGAGCTGGGAAGGTCCTCCCGCCTAGTCCTCCATCCATCCGCAAGAGCCGGGCGTCGGAAGTGGGTGGTCCGCTGCTGAAGCAAACCGAAGTCCCCACGGCTCGGAGGTGGTGGCCTCGGAGTCACGCCGAATCTTCCGGCTCGGTGGCCGCGTACTCTTGCGGCGGTGCGGCGGGTGAGGGCCTCCCGTGTGAGTCGGGCGACGAGGGGGAGCTTCCTCCTCCATTGGGTCGGTGTCACTAGACTCCCATTTGATCTCCATGGGCTCCGCCTCGGACTCCGTGTCGGTGTAGATCGGATGGGGTTACCTCTCTCGATCCCGGCTCGGGAGGGTGCGGTACGAGCTCGGGGTGGGTCCCATGGACGCGGCGGCGTGGTGTCCACCGGGTATGGTGCGGAGCTCTCGTGCTCAACATAAAAGCTTGCTCCATCATGGCTTGAAAGGTATCCAAGCATCTTGGAGTCATAAGGTAATAATGGTCGGGCACGGGGGCGGGAGGTGATGGCACAAGCTCGGCGGAAGTACTGCGGCGTAGACGGGATGAGTGTGCAGTTGCTCCTCCAGTGGTTGATCTCTTGCTTGCTCTTCTGAGCTGCTCTTCCGGCTTTACGAGCTTCCCCGGGCCATGTAGCGGTCGAGAGTTGCTCGTACTAGGCGCCATTTGCACTGCGGTGGTCTGCGGCATGCTTATCTGGTCTCCACGGCCTTGGTGGCATGACCGGATCATTGGCGTGGCTGCGATCGTTGATCTCGAGCGGGGCCTCCTCGTGCTGATCGTCTTTGTCTCCGTCCAACGCGATAAACGCGTGACCATTGGGTTGTAGCAGCGGGGGTAGCCTCCACGGTGCGAGCCGGGTTGCCCTCTTCGCGGTAAGGATGATGCACGAACTCCGTCATTGTGAGTTCGGCACGGTGTTCCGCATTAAGGCGAAGGAAGGCCTCGCGGCGGCATCTGAATAGGCGCTACGCTAGATCCCGGTGGTAGCGAGTGTGGAAGCGGTAGGATGTCTCACTCCCCATGCGGGCTTCTATGGATACGGTGCCTCCCGAGCTGGATACATCTCGGAGCCATGTCTTTTGGTGTGATAGGTGGGTGGCTCCGGGTACCTCAAACACCATAGTAGGGATTGAAGTTGTACCACGAACCCCTCGTCTCGCGGGATAGTGACTTCCGGGTTCCGTCGTGGTTTGACATCGCTTTTACGGGCAACTTAGGGTTAGTGGGAGAGAGCTATCATAATCATTTGGTAAAAGAAATACGAGATGTAGAGAAGATATATTTGCATTTTCGGAAATAATGGTTTAAAAGCGATCCTACGTAGGGATATTTCCCTTTAGCCAAGCGGTTAGGGGTAGGGCGCCATTTGGTCTTAGCCTACGGTCGCATGGCTCGATACCGGCTCGTGGACCCCGATTTTGAGTCGGGAATCTTTCGTGTTCATAGTACCATTTCCTGGATCAAGTAGTTGGTACCCACGAATGCGATCTTGGATAATCAAGTGCACATGCACGAATAGTCTTACAATACCATTATTACATAAATAGGCCCGAAGGCATTGTTCATCCACAGGACCTTATGGTCCAGAATACAACATAAAAACGAGTTTAGATAAGGCGGCGGAAAGAGGCGGCGGCTTGTCCATTGCCACGAGCAACGGCCAGGGGCTAAGGTCTAGTATGCGCCGTCGGTTCCTTCGCCCTCGGGTAGTACGCGTAGGGTCTTCGGCTCTTCATTTCCATCGGTTGGAGGTTTGTGCGTATAGCAAGGGTGAGTACCAACCGTACTCGGCAAGTCAACACGAAATTGATGCATATGATAGGGTTATTCAAAGAACATGGCTAGGGTTATTTTGCGTAAAGCCGGTTTTCACAATTCTTTTCACAAGCCTATCGTCTAGCCGAAACAAGTTTTAATTTCATAGTTCATTATTACCGGCGACGGTTCTGTCTACCATCCATCGTGATTCCAAGGATGGCTTCCGTTTCCAGGTTCGTCATGATTTTACGGGAGTCCACCCTTCTCGCATACTTGAGAAGTTGATCCACCGGCGAATAAGATCATCATGCAAACCCATCCCAGCAGTTTTAAGTTTAAAAATCTAGCCAAGCGAAAGTCTTGTCACGATGCTCAATATCCGCGAGCACGGCTATTCGAATAGATTGATTCACTCACCTTTGCGGTGGATGTACACTTTACCGTACTCCGCGACGGCCCAACAAATGAGCCTACGCCTCAACACATGAGACGGTCACGGCAAAGCCTTTCGATAACCTCACTTTGGCGGTACCCGCTCCATGAACTTATGCCCTCATGCACTCTAGCCGTCCTTTTCTAGCGGTGAGAGGAGTTACAGCGCACCCGGGGTAAGGGAAGACATTTCCAATCTTTAAGTTTAATTAACGGTTGTTTAATCCCACCTTTCATAACAAAAGGCCGCAGCCTCATCCTCATCCCATAACCACATCATAGAGAACCATCTATGCAAGGATACGCCTCGCTCGGCTATCTAGTCGGCTAGGTCTATACCCATTCGAAATACGGTTGTGCGGCTCGTTTCCGGCTATCTCATGGCTCGGTCCTTAATTGACCGGGGTCGGCACTTGCCTTTTCCGGAATTCACCCAAATCATCCGGCCGCCCCGAGTCTAAAACATTTGTATAGTACTTTCAATTTTCATGAAACTTAATTCATCATGGTCATGTGGCGCTCATGTCTCCACATGCCGAATCTCAACTACCTTCCCTAAGGTAGTTGCCCAAGCACAAAGCTTTTTCATAAAGTCATGAGTATGCATAAATCTAAGTATAGCATGGCTAAGCGGTTTACCGAAGTTATGCTTCGGTTATTTGTATCACATCGCGAGTTACAAGGAGTAATTCTAAAGGTAAACAATAGCAAGGTATGGCATGACAAGTATAGGTAACTCGGTAAAGCATGCATGTTTAAAGTTTAAAATAACATCATTTCGCAATTGGGATCAATATGTTCAAAGGGTGTGAAGACTTTCCTTGCTCGCACACTTGAGGGGTGGGGTCTTCGGCGGTGTCGATGCCGGTTTCTTCGAGGCTCTACCCGTACGTGCGAAAGATCAATTGAATTCGGTTAGAATTCAACAAAACACCGGGAGATCGAAAAGAACCACAAAAGCCATGAAAACAACCCCAAAGGTTTTGCCGAAAATTCTACTCGAGTTAGGACAAGGGTTGCGAGAAGAATCCGGGTTTTGGAATCGAGTGATGACCTAGGGTTTTCGTAAAATCGGCGATCGCAATTAAATTTGGAAGTTACGTTTGAAAATATCAGCGAAGAAAATTCGGGCTCGAAATTTGAGGGTTTTGAGCACAAAAGTGAAACCTATTTCGATGGCGGAAAGAATTAAACGGAATCCGGATTGAAAAACGATGCGAAATGAAGTTCGGGAAAACGTCCGATTCCGATTTTTCAAACTTTGCACTTGAGAAAACATGCGAGAAAATAATTTATTATTGCCCAAAATTTTACTCAAATCATCCCAAAATATTTTTCAAAATTTTCCAAAATTTTTCCTAATTTTTCCCTATTTTTCTTTTTCTTTTCTTTTCTTTTTTTTTCTTTTTCCTTTTGTTTGCATGCGCCTTTGTTCCATGCCGCAAGGTGTTCGGCAGTGCGGAGGAGAAAAGAGGCGGCGGCAGTGAGGGACAAGGCGGCGCAAAGGGGACTTACCGGCGACGGCGGCTCGGGGAGGAGCAAGGGGGCACGGGGAATGGGCTTGCGCACGGCGGCGACGGCTAAACGGCGGCGGCCCGCAGCGGTGGTGCTCGGAGCAGCGAAAACACGGTGGCGGTGCGGTGGAATCGGCGGGCACCGCCCCTTTTATAGGCGCAGCCGGGGGCTTGGCGCGGCGCGGGGTGGAAGGAGGGGGGGGTCCGGCTCGGCGCGCGGGCGGTGACACGCGCGCAGGGAGGGCGGTACGGCGGGCGT
>JAIFGZ020000832.1:0-20742 GCA_019925245.2 Oryza australiensis
GCAGAATGAGGGCCCGCTCAACCGCAATTCCAGCCGAGAAGATCTTGTACATCCGGATCTTCTGTAATTTCATAGCCGAGTGGATCTCTGGATCTTCCCGATTGGGGTCCTTCCCGCCCTCGTACTCGAAGGCCGGCCGACCGTTCCTTGATCGGCGCCGCCGCGCTTGATCAAGTGCCGAGTGATCGTTTGCCGCGAAGACCCTTTTGTTTCATCGCCGTGATCTTCGCAGCAGCCTTGTTGGCCTCGTCCCAATCTTGGGCTACTGGAAAGTTGCTCCAAGTTAGCCCGAGGACAGGGGAAGACCGACGAAGGCCGGGCAGTGGGTTCGGGGTTGCTAATGTAGAACCAGCTCGCGTGCCATCCCTTATTGGAGGACTTTAAGGGAAGAGAGAAGTACTCCTATGCGGAGAGATCCGCGGAGTTGGAAACCCGCCCGCCAACAACGCATGGGTGGTCCTTGTTCGGATGCGGCTTGAGATAGAACATGCGGCGGAAGAGTTGGAAGTGGGGGAGGATGCCAAGGAAAGCTTCACATACATGAATGAAGAGGGCAATGTGAAGCATCGAGTTGGGGTTCGATGGTAGAGTTGAAGACCATAGTAATCTAACAGCCTCCTAA
The DNA here is from genome assembly GCA_019925245.2 of Oryza australiensis. Taxonomy (NCBI): domain Eukaryota; kingdom Viridiplantae; phylum Streptophyta; class Magnoliopsida; order Poales; family Poaceae; genus Oryza; species Oryza australiensis. The sequence goes on from JAIFGZ020000832.1 coordinate 623, forward strand.
GAACTCTGAGGTAGGAAGGCCGAACCCGCAATAGAAGAAAGAAGTAAAAACAACAAGCTCACCGGTGTTCGGGTTGGGAAGTCCTCCCGCCGCCGGCGCCATCCCACTATCTCCTTTGGCGGAAGCACGCCATGCTTCACCATCTCTTTGAGGGTGGATTCCCTCACATCCGATGTGGCCCATTGGTCAAACGGGATCCTTTTTTCCTCTCGCCATGAGAGTGGTGTTGATGGGAAGTGGATCCGGCTCGGAAAAAGTGGGGATTTTGACAAGGGAACTTGGGAGATTTGGTGCGGAAGCTAGATGTTGCAAAGAGAGAGTTCCTAGATGGAGCGCGCGAGTCTAGGGTTCTCCGCAGGATCTAGTGAACAAGATCGCGAAAAGGGGAAACTTTTGGAAGATGAAGAGGCGGGACGACCTCGAGCCTTTATAAAACGATTTGAGGGTTGCGCTAGGTTTTCTTGTGATTGGGCCGAGCCCATGAGAGAATCTGCGCGCCCAGCTTAAGGTGTGGCCCGACGCGTGTCCTTAAGGACTTAAGCGGATGAGCTTAAGCAGCATTTGCCCGGCAATATGCACGTGTCCGAATGCCCCGTACCTTTGAAAATCCTTCCGTACCGCGGCTTGCTTGACTTCATGAGAAGCCGGCACGATGCAACTTGGAAGGTGACCAACAACTAAGTTTTTATAGCCGCCTTGATGACAAGGGCTGTTTGGTTTTTTAGCATTTGACTCGAGTGATTATGTCAATGCTATTTTTCCACCTTGGTGAAGATCTTTATAGATTGAGACCAGTATTATGGCGTAAGCTATTTAATAACTTGGTCATATTTTTCATACGATTGAAAGAAATTGTTTTCCCATCGTGGGACGATTAAAATATTTGTTCGAAATGACTCTGCATCCACTCTGGATAAGCATGAGCTTGCTCGGTGCTTTTCACCCATGAGGGTTGATTGAATTATTTGTTCTCGAGATGACTCAGTGCAAATTCACTCGGATGAGTATGAACTTGCCGAGTAATGAGATTTCTATGATTGCTTTAGCATGAGCTAGGCATCTACATGAGAATGATTTTTTATAGTTCTTGACTATATGCTTAGTCTATTTTTGACTAACCACATAGTCGGGCTACATTCTAATTAGGTGCATCAGAGATGCACCTAGATATTTATTTTTGAGAATTTTTTAGATATTTTCCAGCCCTTCGCGCCTTTGGAGCCACTGGAAGATTCAGCAGAGATGATGAAATCACTCTGCGCCAAAAGCACTTGGCCAAAGAGATTTTTGGCCGTGTGCTGTTTTGGTTTGAAGTTGAGCTGTCTCGTCGACCGAAAAGGACTCCGGGGCTACTGTGGAGATTATGGCAATTGGGTATCTACATGGCAAGCTTATCCGACGGAGGTAGGGATAGATTGCGCCTCGCCATATCTCGTAAACCGAACATGACTTGGGTGTTACGATTGCCGATAGAGATAAGGCAATCGGCCTATAGTCACGGTTTGGTAAGATTGAGGAAACCAACTTAGAGTAAGATAGGGTTTCCGATCGTAAGCCCTCCTCCCAAGACTATATAAGGGGGTAAGGGCGTCCCTTGGGGGATATCATATGCTTTATGAGCTTTTAGCCTTCAGCTTTAGATCACGAGATCAATAAAGACACTCGGCGGATCGAATCCACCGAAACAGGAGTAGGGTATTACCTCACGAGAGGGCCCGAACCTATCTAAACCTTCTTCTTCTTCCAACCCATTGTGCTTGGCGATCTTGACTCGCGACCCGGAATCATATTGCCGAAACCAAGTTTCGACAATAGAACAACTCGGGTTTTGTTGATTAGAGTTAGCCTTTTGCTACTTGCACACGCGCGCGTGTCGGCTAGACCGTCCATCTGTTTGTCTTCGAACTCCACCATATCGTGTATTCGATTGAATCTTTCATCTTAATATATAGCAATTTCAGTGCTTGTTATACTTGTTCTTGCTTGTTCTTCGATTGCTTGCAGGACGAGTGCCCTAGTGGCCAGGTTGTTAAGCACCGCAAGATCGCGTCAACCATCGGAGACGGTGTATCGGTTGCTAAGGCGCATCGTCCTTGGACGGTTGTAGTCGGGCTGTGAACGTCGCCTCTATTCCCCAATCGAGTTATCCTCCACCTCTCATCGAAAGATCGAGACTAAATCCTAGCGAGATCGCATCAGTTGGGGTCATTTGGCCTTGCTGGAAAAGGAAGGCGTTAAGGGTGTTGTTCCAGAAATAAGTGGCAGCCGACACTAATGGTTCGTCCTTGGGCATCTCGGCTATTGAAAGGGCTAGGCCTGTGCTATCCCGATTTCCTCCCAATGGCACTGCTTGCTAGGCTGCATCCTTATGTACCATGTCGGCCAGGACTTATCAGTTGAAGGCCAGGATTTGAAGGTTCTATTCCAATGGCCTAAGTTTGGGTTCCTCATCCTATAGGGCACCCTATCGATTTCGGCTATTATGAACTCAGTAGGGTCCTTGTTGCCAATAGGCCCTAAGAAATATCTCTGGTCGTTGATTAAGCTGGGAATCACTATCTGGTGCGCAAGATTCTACAATCGGGAAAAGGGGGAGATTCAAGATTCAGAAAACCTAGAATTTAGACTTACGGCTAAGAGCGGGAAAGGAAAGGGTTTGGCCGATTGGGCGTACCTCGGGGAACTCGGTGGGAGCATAGTCCGATGGAGCAACGGGAGCCGCCATTGCCGCGATTGATATCGTCGGAGAGGGGGAATCACCGCGCCTGATGTCGGGGAAGCCGAGAGAATCGCCGGAGAGCTCGAGGATGTTTGCTGGTGTTGTGGATTGTGTTGACGGCATGAGTTGTTTGACACGGAAGGGGCGTTATTTAAAGAGTTTTGTAACGGCCGAAACAGACTCGACCTAGGGTTGCACTGGAGATAAGATTGCATAGAATCCGCAACATTATCAATATCGCAGACTTGGGGTGGCATCGTTAACGACCAAATTTGGTAAGCAAATACCCGAGTTTGAAGCGGAGATTGGAGCGGAATCGGAGGAAACATGTGATCCTTGGAAACAGAAGCTGCATCGGCTAAGTCCAAATCGGCTACGAAGTCAATTGGTTGAGTCCGAGTCGGACCAGGATAGCCGATAGCCAATTCCGATTGGGAGCAGAAGGAGGAACCGATTCCGGAAAGGAAGCTTAGAGATAACTATTGGATTCAGTTTCCAAAGTACTTCAAAGATGTTGCCATCTACGGATAAGGTCCTACAACGGCAATTGTATATTAAGTTTGGATATTTTGTACAGTTTCCGTTATAGATAATGTCGATTTGTTTAGAAATATTTGAGATTTAATCTGTAATAGGAATCATGTCCGTTACGGACTCATTGTGTATCCGGGTATAAATATGACCCGAGACCTTGTAAAAATAACAACACACATCAATACAACTTCGGCGCATCGCCACCCTCTTCGTTTTTACTTTCTTGATGAGTTCTTGCCTCGTTCTCGGGCTGCATCGAGTTTCGATCTGCAGACAAGGTAACTTCTTGTTACAAGCGTTTTGTGTTATCGGGGTTAGTGCTTCCATCATCATGATACTCTGATCCTGATGTTATAAATTGTTTAATATATCATATGCGACATATAATCTAGATCAATGTCTAGATCTATCTTTCGATCGGCTAATATCTCCTCAAGATAGCAAATGACGAGCTAGATCTATAGGTTGATTTAGGTTATATGGCGTATCTACCGTCTCGAGGAGTTCTCATTAGTCTAAATAGATCTTGTGCTTCTTTTTACTTAATGCTACATCAAATCGACCTATTAAGTCGCTCTTCGAATCATATAGATATATTCGGCTCAATGATTATTATTAGAGATAGCATCTGCGGTTTCAATGGTCTTACCGCTTTAATCATATTTTACGTGTTATTGCTGCTAGATGTATTAAAATTGCCTTTTATATTAAGATCTTAATCTGTTTTAATATACTAAGCCTGGTATCAACCTGTTAAGTCACATTAACAGCCGATTGATCTTGGTTTAGTGTATTTAGTTCAGATTAATATCTTCATAGAAAACATATCAGAGTATTAGCCAATTTACATTAGATCTACGACATCGGTTAAGCTATAAATATATGTAATTAGTGTTCTGGTGTGTTTTTAGATATAAGTGATTTATACTGTCTTGGTTTACTATGGATCTATCCCAATCACTTAGTCTAAATGCACTTTGGAATGATAATTATATATTATGAATATCTTTAGCCGATCAAGCAGGATCTAATTTTAACTTAATCGCCTATTCTTTGTTTCTTGTTGGCTGCAGGATTAAACCAACTGGCACACCCACGCAATCACCAAAGGCGATCAATTTTGGACTTGCACTGGAGTTAAGCAGACCTCCTGGCCAGCGCGTGGTAAAAATTCTCATCAACAGGCACCCACAAGATGAAGCTGTCGGATCTCACAGGCATTAGGCAGAAACACTACGAATCGGTTCAAGACTACATCCAAAGATTTAGAGATATGAGGAACCGATGCTACAGCCTGGTGCTGTCCAATTCACAATTGGCCGTTTTAGCCTTCCAGGGTCTTCTGGCACCCATCAGGGAGAGGTTTTCGGCCCAGGCTTTTGAGAGCTTAGCCCACTTGGCTCAGAAGATTACGATGCACAAACAACAATTCCAGGAGGCCAATAAGGCTCTCAAGAAAATCAGCCACGTCGCCTACACCTCAGAGTCAGATTCAAGCGACAGCGACGCCGAAGTGGCAGCAGCCGAGTGGGCCAAGGGCAAAAGACCATCACTTGTGAGTGGGTCAAAAATTGGGCTAAAGAAGAGAAATACGACTTCGACATTATGAAAGCCAACAAAATTTTTGACCTACTACTTGGGAGAAGCAAATTCAACTTCGGCCCATGTCATCCCATCTACCAAGAGTTGAAAAAGAAGAAATACTGCAAATGGCATAACATCGGCTCCCATAGCACCAATGATTGCAAATTGTTTCACCAGCAGATAAAATCGGCTATAGAGGACGGGAAGATCAAATTCAAAGATCCTAAGAAGCCGATGAAGGTTGATGGGAATCCTTTTCCCGTTAACATGGTTAGTGCCAGTCGTCGGTCAGCCAACCATCATCCTCGAAAAATGGATAGTCTGGTCAAATTCATGAACAGACATGAAGAAAGGGAGACAGGCAGGACTTACAAGGTACATCCAATAAGATACGATCGGCAGGAAGGGGTTCATCATCGGCAGCATGACGGCTTCGATCCCCATTGGAGTTGCGACTTCTTCAGGTTTTGTTGGGATCAGGGGATGAGGCTGCCATCACTTCAAGACTGCCCGACATGCAGTAGATACGAGGATGAACCAGCTGAGAGTTCCAGCCGATTTATACCCAGGGTGGTTTGGCTCAATCAAAGGAAAATGCCTGTTCATGAAAGGCCAGGCCCTATCCATCAAGATTTCTTTCAGGAGGACTTAGAGGATAACGAAGAGCAAGCTGCCAACCCACGATGGTGTCCTTCCGACATTTTTACAAAGACACAAAAGCGGAAGGTATAGCGGCTGAAGAGCGAGGGTCGGCTGAAAGAGGTTCAGGCCGAAATCGACTATCGGCTGAAAAAGAAGAAGGAACAAAACCGCCCAAGGAGGCAATGGTGCGTAAAGGACAACGCTGTCGCAGCCGATGAGGACCCAGCCGACCAAGCAAAAAGAAAGACCAAGGGAAAGGTCATGGTCGCTGCGTCGGTTAATATGGTTGTTGTGCTACCAGCCAAATTTGAAGCGGCCCAAAAACGTCGTAGAAGAGTCATCGGCTACACTTACATTGTCCCCGGAGCAAGCAGTATTCAAAAAACCCTGAGGGGACTAAGCATCGACACCTTAAGCCACTATATGTTAAAGGATTCATCAATGGAAGGCCGATGTCTAAGATGCTGGTCGATGGAGGAGCCACCGTCAATTTAATGCCCTATGCTACCTTCAGGAAGTTGGGCAAAGGAGCCGATGACTTGATAAAGACAAATATGGTGCTCAAGGATTTTGGCTGCGGTCGGGCGCATCGGAGCTGAAGGGTTACGCGGAGGCTACGCTAGCCGAAAACAAAAACTTTTAACCGCACAAACCAGGAACACTTGCAAGTAAGGGCCGATAGATCGTTACCGATTGGAGTGTGCAGCGGAAACAGCCAATCAGGGCTATCCGATCTGGAACAGTGTAGCCGATTCTCGCAAGCCGACAGCCGATACCCGGGGACAGCCGATTCGCCAATCAGCCGATTCGCGAGTCGTCCGGTCACGTTCTTGCGCCTTGCTCCGATGCGCCCGACCGCAGCCGATCCGAAGCCGATCAATAGCATGCAACGTAGCAGCACCTCTACCGGTATCCACACGTCCGGGGACAGAATGCCATACACCCGTGTGCTAGCACGCGATGCAAGGCTAGGGTTTGGCTCGAAGGTGGGAGGGTTTCCGTGGAGATTGATCTCGCCGACTTCTAAAGCCGCGTGTGATCAGATTGATTTCGGCACAATCAATTGACGTGTCACAGCTCTCCACCCCTCCCTCCTTTATATAGAGTTGGCCGACCGGGACTAGTGGCCGATCAAGACTCTATTTTGAATCGGATCTCATCCGTATCTCATAGAGTTGGCCGCCCACACGTCGTAAGCCCATAGGGCTCTATCCTATCGGATCCCTATCCGATCGAGCCGTATCCGAGTCCAACTCGAATATCTATTATATCCCCTTAAGCGTGCGACCCTGTAGGTTCAGGTATACTCGGTTTCGGCTATAGTCTAACTTAGCCGATCGTCGGCTCGAGTCCAACTCAGCCGACCTATCAACAGTGGCGCCTAGCAGCACATATTGACACCATAGTATACAAGAAAATAATATCGGCTCGAACCCGTAATGTGTACACAAATCCCTTTGCCTCACGATACCGTTAAGCTATAGGCAAGATGTGTGCCATCCCTTCAATAGCTTAACCATTCACTCGAACCGTATTGGATTATCTATCCGTTGATTGACTCCTCAATCAACTTAGCATGGCCATGCATTTTCACAATCCATTACCTCGAGGGGCCCGAGATATCTCTCCAAAGGAGGGGCAAATTCCATCTTGATCACTCACATCCCACTCCATGGTGATCTCAGGTCTAAGGACTTTGTACCAACACTACCCGAGGCCAACTAATGGCACATTAATTCATGTAGTGTCTCATGGTGGGTCTATCCAACAATGTGTTCTCCAACACATGTGTCCATGTTTATTGATTTGGTATCTCCATACCCATGATCTATGAGACATGATCATCAATCAATAAACATGCCGATCTTAGAATCATATTTGTTCCAACAATATGACATATGATCGGGATCGTTTAGAAATAGATTCATACATAAAGAGTCTCATAAATAAGTCACGTACTTATTGATCAATACAAGATGTCTATTTCATGGAACTGAATAACACTTTATTCATAAATACATAAACATTGACGTGATATCCAACATCTCCATGTTGCCTCTAGGGCATAAACGTGACCGGACGACTCCGCGAATCGGCTGTCCCCGGGAATCAGCTGTCGGCTTGCGGGAATCAGCTACACAGTTCCAGATCGGATAGCCCTGATTGGCTATTTCCGCTGCATACTCCAATCGGTAACGATCTATCGGCCCTTACTTGCAAGTGTTCCTTGTTTGCGCGGTAAAAAGTTTTTGTTTTCGGCTAGCGTAGCCTCCGCGTAACCCTTCAAAGACAGTCGATGATAAAATGACAAGTAACATGGAAGAAGTGTTTAACCTTTGGGATCAGCTCCGGATATATGGTGGTAAGTGTTGATGAGAAATTTCTCTCACGCGCTGGCCTGGGAGATCTGCTTAACTCCAGTGCAGGTCCTTCTCAGCTGTCTGCGAAATACAGGGCGTGCCAGTAACCAACAAGAAAAACAAAGATGTATGCATTAAGGGTTATGTTAGATCCTACTGGATCGACTGAGGGAATCAATTAACATATATATACTACCCCAAAGCACATTTAACCTAAGTGATTGGGATAGATCGGCTACGCCGAGACAGTATTAACCACTTAATCTAAATATACAAAAGGATAATAAATATATGCTTTAATAACCTAGCCGATACCGTAAGACTAACTGTGGATCGGCTAGTACTCTGATACATCTTATGAAAAGATATTTATCTAAGCTACATGCGCTAAGGCTAGATCAGTCGGCTGTCGCTGACAGGCTGATTCTGGCTTAGGGCATTTAACCAGAGTAAGATCTCAATATAAGAGGCGGCTTCAATAAATCTATAGTAAACACACTAAAAGAATATTAAAACAGATAAGGCCGGCTGAAACCCCGGCACTGTCTCTAAGCACGTACATCTAGCCGAATAGATCATAAGAGCTCTGAGAACGACTTAATAGGTCAAATCGATGCAGCATTAAGTATAAAAAGAATAATCAGATCTATTATAGCTGATGTAAACCCCTCGAGACGGTGGATACTAAAGGGTTACACGGAAGCTACGATAGCTAATAACAAAAATTTTCTACCGTGCAAACCAGGAACACTTGCAAGTAAGGGTCGATAGATCGTTACCGATTGGAGTAGAGTGCAGCGGATATAACCAATCAGGAGCTATCCGATCCGAAACTATACTGCCCAATCACAGCTGATTCCTATGTGTAGCCGATTCGTCACAGCCGATTCAGCGATAGCCGACTCGCCAATTCGTTGAATCGCCCGACCGTGCTAGCGCGCCTCGCCCGACCGCGACTGTCTTCCTTTGATGCACCCGACCGTAGCCGATCTGTCCGACCACAGCCGATTTGCAGCCGCCAATAAGCATCGCAACGTAGCAGTGCCTCTACCGATATCCACATGTCCGGGAACAGAACGCCTAACACCCGTGTGCTAGCACAAGATGCAAGGCTAGGGTTTGGCTCGGAAGTGGGGAGGGTTTCCGTGGAGATTGATCTCGCCGACTTCTGAAGCCGCGCGTGATTAGATTGATTCGGTTCCAATTGACCTGCCGCAGCTCTCCACCCCTCCCCCTTATATATAGAGTTGGCCGACTAGGTCTAGTGGCCAATCGGGACTCTATTTTGAATCGGATCCCATCCGAATCTCATAGAGTTGGCCGCCCATACTTTGTAAGCCCATAGGACTATATTAAATCGAATCTTATCCGTATTGAGCCATATTTGAGTCCAACTCAAATGCCTGTTCTTATCCCCTTAAGCGTGCGACCCTGTAGGTTCAGGTATACTTGGTTTCGGCTCGAGTCCAACTTAGCCGACTTGTCAACAGTGGCGCCTAGCAGCACATATTGACACCATAGCATACAAGAATATAATATCGGCTCTGAACCTGTAATGTGTATACAAATCCCTTTGCCTCATTATACAAATTAAGCTATAGGCAAAATGTTTGCCATCCCTTCAATAGCTTAACCATTCACTCGAACTGTATTGGATTATCTGTCTGTTGATTGACTCCTCAATAAACTCGACATGGCCATGCACTTCCATAATCCATTACCTCGAGGGCCCAGAGATATCTCTCCAAAGGAGGGGCAAATTCTATCTTGATCATTCACATCCCACTACATGTTTCATAGCAAACCCGAAGACTACTTTTATAACTACCCAGTTACGGAATAGCGTTTGGTAGTCTCAAAGTAGGCTACTACACATGTTGAAATCCATGATGATCTCAGGTCTAAGGACTTTGTACCAACACTACCTGAGACCAACTAATGGCACATTAATTCTTGTAGTGTCTCATGGTGGGTCTATCCAACAATGTGTTCTCTAACACATGTCCATGTATATTGATTTGGTATCTCCATACCATGATCGATCTATGAGACATGATCATCAATCAATAAACATGCCGATCTTAGAATCATATTTGTTCCAACAATATGACATATGATCAGGGATAAATTAGAAATAGATTCATACATAAAGAGTCTCATAAATAAGTCACATACTTATTGATCAATATAAGTTGTCTATTTCATGGAACTGAATAACACTTTATTCATAACTACATAAATATTGACTATGATATCCGACATCTCCATGTTGCCTCTAGGACATATCACTAACAGATGCCACATATAACCTAGACCAACCCCTAGATCTAGCTCTATCGGCTGCTGATTCTTGACAAAAACAAGCCGATGTCAAGATAGATCTAGACATTTTTCTAGATTATATGCAATATATGATAACTAGCGCAGCGTAAATCATTGAATCTAGAGTATCATAGTGACGGAAGCACTAAATTTGACAAGATACACCACTAATGACAAACATTTACCTTAATCGGAGATCGAAACGATGCAGCCTGAAGCCGGATCAAGTGTTCGTCTGAAGAAAACAGGAGGCGATGCACCGAAAGTTGATTGATTGTGTATTGTTCATCTTTGTTACAGGGGTCTTGGGTCCTATTTATACCCAAGTACAACACAGTCCGTGCCGAACACGATTGCTAACTAATCTACTGTACACGATACGACAATATCCTGGGACGTGGTCCCATGCCGCATTACAATAGGAGATCTAAACAAATTCCTAGTATACAGATAAACTTGCCGTTGCAGGACTCTATCCATAGATGGCAATATCTTTAACGCGCAATTTAGGAACCGAATCTTCTATTTATCTTCAAGCACCTTTATCGGAAATGGTTCCATCTTCTTCTCTGACTCGGAATCGGCTATCGGCTGTCCTTGTCCGACTCAACCTAAGCCGACTGGCCTCGTAGCCGATCGCATCTCATCCGACTCGACCTCTGTTTCTCCGCCAATCTTCTGATCCGATTCCGCTTCAATCTTTGCTGGAACATAGGGATTTGGTTACCAAATTTAGCCGTTAACACATGCCCCCCAAGTCCGTGATAAGATAATATCGCGGATTTGCTGCTTTTTCAAATTCCCGCTCTTTTCAACCCAAACTGTTTCGGCTGCCAAAAAATACTCTTTAAATACTCCTCGTCCAGCACCGAAACAGGCCACGCTATCACTTCCGTGCACTCAACCCAGCAACAAACCCTTTCTTCTCCTCTGGCGACCTCCCCAGCTATCTCGGCGACCCGAAGCCCGCATCCTCTCCGGCGAACCCCAAGAGGTAGCGATCCCCAGTAATGGCTTCCTCAAGCACTCCCGCCGACGCGTCGCAGCAGCCATTGGACCCCGAGGTAAGTTCATCGACTTCATCCCCTTTTCCTTTCCACGATTTAGTTTCTGCCTCTTCATGATTCCCTGTTCCTTTCCTCGTTCTGTAGCACTTAGCCCACCAAATCGCAATCCCCAACTTAGTCCATCAGAACAAATATTTCCTAGGGCCGATCGGCAATTTGGATCCAAGCAAAATGATAAACGCAGAAACCGATCGGATCCCCTTTAGGTTTTCAACCCCTAATCTGTCATATTGGACTGGCGCCTTCAAGTCGTGGCCGTCAACTGACAAATCCTAGCCAGCCTGGTATCTAAGGATGTCGGCCAGGAAAACGACGCACTGGACCGAGCTTGGAATAGATCAGTGCTTAGGACTGACGCTAGCCGACATGCCCAAGAACGAGTCCCTTCTATTGGCTGCTCACTACTTCTGGTCCGATAGACAAGGGCCGATGACCCCCACTCTGATAGATGTGGTGATGATAACCGGCCTGGACATCACTTCCATGGTCCGCCCAAGCGATCTTTAAAGCAAGTGCCAACACGTCTTCAAGACCAAAAAGCATTGGCGGCTAGAGCGGCTTCATCTCTATGAACATGAAGGATGGGCCGATTTCAGACAGGGAGCACACCCCTTCCTCCTCATGTGGTGATGCGATTCCGCTAGGGTTTAGTCCCAATCTTTCGATGAGAGGTGGAGGATAACTCGATTGGAGAATGGAGGCGACGTTCACGGCCCGACTACAACCGTCCAAGAACGATGCGCCTTAGCAACCAATACACCATCTCCGATGGTTGACGCAATCTTGCGGTGCGCGACAACCCAACCACTAGGGCACTCGTCCTGCAAGCAATCGAAGAACAAGCAAGAACAAGTAAAACAAGCATTGAAATTGCTTTATATTAAGATGAAAGATTCAATCTGAATACATGATATGGTGGGGGTTCCGAAGACAAACAGACGGACGGTCTAACCGACACGCGCGTTGTGTGCAAGTAGCAAAACACTAACTCTAATCAACAAAACCCACCCTTCTTGGTGGCAGCTGAAGGTTTAAGAAGAGGGGAGAGACGACCACAGGGGTGTCGGGGTCGTGCTAAACCTTAGGACGCGCCCCTAACGGGCCCAACTTGATACACGGCCCATTGGGCCAAAAGAGGTGACGCAGCACCAAAGACAGAAAACACTCAGTAGAAAAAGGATAATTGCGGCAGCTCTAGGATAGATATTGACATGGGGCTGGATCCATTTGAAAGTAGACTTGATAACCTTTCCATCAAGTACTTGCACGCCCAAATCGGAGTTTGCATGAAGTCGTGGCGGCCGTTAGAACTTGGCACTGTGCTACAGTCCGAATCCACCCCGCGCGAATCCTCTTCCCGTTGGATCCTTTCCATCGTTCCTGAATAAAACAAAAGTGCACGTGCCTCCAGGGTATAAATAAGAGGAACATAAACTTAACGAACTCACCTGATGGTTGAGTTGACGTGCACGAGGGTGGGTTATTGGGCCATGAAGTTGTACGTGTGGAGGCGTGGATGTATCGGTAATATTGATGTCCTCATCATCCTCCCCTTCTTGCATTGGAGTCGTCCTCGACTCAAGCTCATCTTCGTCTCCCAAATATGGCTTTAAATCGCAACGTTAAAAGTGGGACTAACCCCAAAATCTGCGGGAGATCAAGCTTGTATGCATTTTCATTAATTTTTTCAAGCACTTTAAAAGGTCCATCAGCTCTCTAGGCATCAACTTAGACTTTCGCAAATCAGGAAACCGTTCCTTTCGCAAATGTAACCAAACCAAATCACCAGGTTCAAAATTCAATTGACATCTACCTTTGTCACCAGCAAGCTTATAGTTAGCATTTATGCGCTCTATGTTTTCTTTAGTTGTTTCATGGAGTTTTAACATCAACTCAACATGTTGTTTAGCATCAAAATTCAGTTTTTCAGAAGATGGCAAAGGCATTAAATCAATAGGAGCACGAGGCAAAAATCCATAAACAATCTCAAAAGGGCACATCTTTGTAGTGGAATGCAACGAACGATTGTACGCAAATTCAATATGAGGCAAACATTCTTCCCACATCTTAATATTTGTCTTTAAAACAGCCCTTAACATAGTAGACAAAGTCCTATTCACAACTTCAGTTTGCCCATCAGTTTGGGGATGACAAGTAGTAGAAAACAAAAGCTTAGTCCCCAATTTAGCCCACAAAGTTCTCCAAAAATGGCTGAGAAATTTAGTGTCATGGTCTGAAACAAGTGTTTGGCACACCATGCAAGCGAACAACCTCCGAAAGAACAAGTCAGCAATATGAGTAGCATCATCGCTTTATGACATGGTATGAAATGTGCCATTTTAGAAAACCTATCCACAACCACAAAAATGCTATCTCGCCCTCTTGGTCCTAGGCAAGCCCAACACAAAATCCATTGAAATATCTTCCCAAGAAACAATAGGAACATGTATAGGCATATACAAACCATGGGGATTTAAGCGTGACTTAGCCTTTTGACATGTCGTGCAGCGAGCCACAAATCTCTCAACGTCTCTTCTCATCCTTGGCCAAAAGAAATGGCTAGCAAGGATGTCCTCCGTCTTCTTGGCACCAAAGTGCCCCATCAACCCACCGCCATGCGCTTCCTGCAGCAACAACAAACGAACAGAGCCAGCTGGAATGCATAGCTTGTTAGCTCTAAAAATAAACCCATCATTGAAGACAAATCTGTTCCATGTCCTTCCATCCTTACAAGGCAACAACACGTCTTTAAAATCATCATCATTCACATATTGGGCTTTGATTGTTTCTAGGCCAAAGATTTTGTAGTCAAGTTGTGTCAACAAAGTATATCTCCTAGACAAAGCATCAGCAATGATATTCTCCTTTCCCTTCTTGTGTTTAATGACATAAGGAAAAGACTCAATAAATTCAACCCATTTAGCATGCCTACGATTCAGTTTGCCTTGACTACAAATATGTTTTAAAGATTCATGATCGAATGTATGACAAATTCCTTGGGCCATAAATAATGTTGCCATGTTTCCGAGTTCTCACAAGAACATACAATTCTTTATCATAACTAGAATAATTCAGAACAGGCCCACTCAATTTTTTATGAAATATGCAACGGGTTTTCCCTCTTGAAGCAAAACACCACCCAATCCAATCCCACTAGCATCACATTCGAGTTCAAAAGTCTTATTAAAATCTGGAAGTTGGAGGAGAGGTGCATGTGTCAACTTATCTTTTAACGTGTTGAAGGCGTTCACATGTGCGGTGCCCCACGTGAAAGGCGCTCCCTTCTTTGTAAGCTCATTCGGTGGTGCAGTAATGGTGTTGAAATCCCACACGAAGCGCCGATAGAATCCCGTAAATCCTAAAAAGCTTCGAACCTATGTGACCGTTTTAGGAGGCGGCCAACTCTGAATTGCCTCGACCTTGGCTTGATCAACCTCAATTCCCTCGCGGAGTAACAACATAGCCAAGAAACGGTACGCGATCAGTGCAAAAACTGCACTTCGCAAGGTTACCAAACAAACGTGCATCGCGCAAAGCATTAAAAACAACACGTAAATGATCAAGGTGTTCCTCTAAAGATTTGGTATAAATCAGAATATCATCAAAGTATACCACCACAAATTTGCCAATGAAAGCATGCAAAACCACATTCATCAACCTCATGAAAGTGCTAGGTGCATTAGTTAAACCAAAAGGCATCACTAACCACTCATATAATCCAAACTTAGTTTTGAAAGTTGTTTTCCAGTCATCTCCCAACTTCATACGAATCTGGTGGTATCCACTACGCAAATCAACTTTAGAGAAGACAGTAGAGCCACTCAATTCATCAAGCATACCGTCTAACCTAGGAATTGGATGACGATATCTAATGGTAATGTTATTAATAGCTCTACAATCAACACACATACGCCAAGATCCATCTTTCTTATGCACCAAAATCACCGGCACAGCACATGGACTAAGAGACTCTCGTACGTACCCTTTATCAAGCAACTCCTGAACTTGACGCTGAATCTCCTTGGTCTCGTCAGGGTTGGTTTTGTATGGTGCGCGGTTGGGTAGTGAAGCCCCCAGAATCAGATCGATTTGATGCTCAATTCCACGCACCGGTGGCAGCCCCGGTGGTACATCCTTGGGAAAAACATCCTGATACTCCTGCAAAGATTAGTGACCGCAGGTGGAAAAGAAACAGGTATATCCTCAAAGGAAAACAAAGCATCCTTGCATACAAAAGCATAGCAAACAATTTCAGTTGTATCCAAATTGACAACATCAGATTTAACAGCAAGCATGCAAGAACCTTTCAATTGAATCACACTTTTATTGTCGATTTAGATTCTCTCTTGTTATGTTGCACATTTTCTTTGGCTACAATCTGATTTTCACTTATAGCATGGACCCGATTCTTCTCTTTCTTAGCTCTAGCAACATCATCCTCAAAAATAGCTTCAGGGGTCATGGGATGCAACACAATTTTCTTATCATGGTACATAAAAGAATACTGATTTGATCTACCATGATGCATAGAATCCATATCAAATTGCCATGGCCTACCTAACAGAATATGACAAGCTTGCATAGGTACAACATCACACTCAACAACATCACGATATGTTCCAATTGCAAAATTAATGCGCACCAGCTTGGTTACCTTTGCCTTACCACTGTTGTTTAGCGATTGAATGTGATATGGGTGGGGATGCGGTTTGGTGCCGAGTGCAAGCTTCTCCACCATTTCGCCGCTAGCCAAGTTGTTGCAGCTTCCTCCATCGATGATCAAGCGGCAAGAACGCTCTTTAATGACGCACTTTGTTTGGAACAAAGTGTGTCGCTGATTTTGCTCGGCCTTCTCCATTTGTGTGCTGAGCACACGCTGCACAATGAGGCTGTCGTAGCATTCCGCAGCATCAACACCAATATGTTCTTCTGGTCTCTCATCTTTATTTGCATGGTCAGCTGCAAGCAAAGCAAGCGTATCTTCATCGAAATCACTAGCCGAGGAATACTCACCATCATCTTTGACTACCAAAACACGCTTGCTGGGGCAGTCACGCTGGACATGCCCATAGCCCTTGCAACGGTGACATTGAACATCTCTTGTTCTCCCGTGGATGCAACAGAAGAAGCACTCGCGGCTGGCTCGGGCTGTCTTAGTCGGTGCACTAACAAGAACACGTGGCTTGTCGCTGGATGGAGAAGGTGTCGACTGCCGGGGTGTGGAAGATGGCAAAGGAGTAGAAGTCGTGCGTGGCAGCCATGATGTCAATTTTCCTGCAGAAAAATTAGTCTTGGCACTAGCACGTCGTCCCTGCACTTCCCTTTCAGCTTTGCAAGCAAGATGAAACAATCGAGTCATATTAGTGTAATCTTTGTAGTCCACAATGTCATAGATCTCACGGTTTAGACCACCCAAAACGTTGCCATAGCAGCACCCTCGGACTCGTCTAAATTACAGCGAAGCATGCCCATTTGTAATTCCCGATAATATTCCTCTACACTTTTAGCACCCTGTCTCAATTGTTGCAATTTATTTAACAAATCACGTGCATAGTAAGAAGGAACAAATCTAGCCCGCATGACCCGTTTCAAAGCATCCCAAGTCGTGGCATGTTGTTAGGATTTTTCTTGCCATGTTCTATCCACCACACGAGGCAAAAGCGGTGAACTCACTAGTAGCAGCTCTAACTCTAGAGGTCTCGGGAATTCATGGCATGCAAATTTTTGATCAAAGCAATCTCCCATGTAATGTATGCATCAGGATCATATTTTCCATCAAAAGGAGGTATCTTAAATTTGACTTTAGAAAAAGCATCTTCATTGCGTACCTCTTGTCGGCGGTGTTCTCCCATGCCTCTACGGTTGTTACTGTCGAAACTTGGTTTCGGCAATATATTTTCTGGGGTCGCAGTCGAGATCGCCAAGCACAATGGGTTAGAAGGAGAAGAAGGTTTAGACAGGTTCAGGCCCTCTCGTGAGGTAATACCCTACTCCTGTTTCGGTGGATTCGATCCGCCGAGTGACTTTATTGATCTCGTGATCTAAAGCTGAGAGCTAAAAGCTGATCTCCTATCGGAATATCTGATCTAGAATCTGAATATCCCTCAAGGGACGCCCCTTACCCCCCTTATATAGTCTTGGGAGGAAGGGTTTACAAATCGGAAACCTTATCTTACTCTAAGTCGGTTTCCTCAATCTTACCAAACCATGACTATAGGCCGATTGCCTTATCTCTATCGGCAACCGTAACACCCAAGTCATGTTCGTCTTACGATATAGCAGGCACAATCTATCCCTACCTCCGGTCGGATAAGCTTGCCATGTAGATACCCGATTGCCACAATCTCCACGTAGCCCCGAGTCCTTTTCGGTCGACGAGACAACTCGGCTTCGAGACCAAAGCAGCATTCACCAAAAGTCTCTTTGACCGAGTGCTTTTGGCGCCGAGTGATTCCATCATCTCTGCTGAATCTTCCCGAGTGGCTCCAAAGGCTGTGAAGGGCTGAAAAATTTCTTAAAAATAAATATCTAGGGGCATCTCCTGATGCACCTAATTAGGTGTAGCCCCCGACTATGTGGTTAGTCAAAAAACAGACTAAGCATATAGTCAAGAACCATAAAAAATCATCTTCATGTAGATGCCTAGCTCATGCTAAAGCAATCATAGAAATCTCATTACTCGGCAAGTTCATACTTATCCGAGTGAATTTGCCCGAGTCATCTCGAACAAATAATTCAATCAACCCTCATGGGTAAAAAGCACTCGGTAAGCTCTTGCTCATCCGAGTGGATTTGCCCGAGTAATCCCGGAATAAATATTTCATTCATCCCTCATGGGAAAACAAATTCTTTCAATCATATGAAAAATATGACCAAGTTATTAAATAGCTTTTGCCATTTGGTCTCAATCTAAAAGATCTTCACCAAGGTGGAAAAATAAATAGCATTGATAAGATTACTTGATCAAATGCCAAAAAACCAAACAGCCCTTGTCATCAAGGCAGCTATAAAAACTTAGGTCTGTCGGTCACCTTCCAAGTTGCATCGTGCCGCTTCTCATGAAGTCGGGCAAACCGCGGTATGGAAGGATCTTTAAAGGTATAGGGCACTCGGACACGCGCATATTGCCGGGCAAATCTGCTTAAGCTCATCCGCTTAAGTCCCTAAGGACACGTATCGAACCACACCTTAGCCGGGCCGTAGATTTTCTTATGGGCTCGGCCCACTCACCGAAAACCTAGCGCAACCCTCAAATCTTTCTATAAAGATGCGAGGTCGTCCCCGCCTCTTCGTCTTCCAAACGATTCCCCTTTTCGTGGCACCTGTTCACAGTTCACCGCGGAGAACCCTAGACTCGTGCGCTCCCAAATCCATCCATCTAAGAGCTCGCTTTCTACAACAACCAGCCTCCACAGCCAAATCTCCCACGTTCCATCGCCAAAGATCCAACTTTTTCCAGCCAGATCCACTTCCCATCAACCCATTCTCATGGCGGAGGAAAAAGGATTCCGTTCGACCAATGGGCCACCTCGGATGTGAGGGAATTCACCCTCATGGAGATGGTGAAGCACGGCGTGCTTCCGCCAAAGGAACTTGTGGGATGGCGCCGGCGGCGGGGAGGACTTCCGACCCCAAACACCGGTGAGCTTGTTGTCTTCACTTCCTTTTTCTATTGCGGGTTCAGCCTTCCCACCTCCGAGTTCTTCCGGGGACTTCTGGACTATTATGGACTTCACCTCTACCATCTGAACCCCAACTCAATGCTTCACATAGCACTCTTCATTCATGTGTGTGAGGCCTTCCTTGGCATTCTTCCTCACTTCAATCTCTTCCGTCGTATGTTCTATCTCAAACCTCATCCGAACAAGGATCAACCTTGCGTCGTTGGCGGGGCAGGTTTCCAGCTTCGCGGATCTCTCCGCAAAGACTACTTTTCTCTCCCTTTGAAATCTTCCAACAAGGGATGGCACGCAGTGGTTCTACATCGCAACCTCGAACCGAGCTTGCCGGCCTTCGTCGGTCTTCCCCCTGTCCCCAAGCCGTCTTGGAGCACCGTCCCGTAGCCCAAGGCGGGACCAGGCCAACGATCGCTCGCGAAGATCCCGGCAATGAAGCGAGGGGTCTTCGCGGGGAACAAATCACTCGGCACTTCATCGGAGTGCCGGCGGCGCCGATCAAGGAGCGGTCGAAGCGGCCTTCGAGTATGAAGGCGGGACGGACCCCAATCGGGAAGACCCGAGATCCACTCACATACGAGATCACGAAGATTCGGATGTACAAACTCTTCTCATCCGGGATATCGGTCGAGCGGGCCCTCATTCGCGTCCTTCCTTCGGCATCCACCGCCTCCTCCTCCAGGTAAGCCGCGGTTGCTTCATAATATCTTTCAATCTTGACATCTTGCCTCTTAATGTTGCACTTTCTTTCTTCTGCAGGAAAACGCCTCCATCGCCTCCAAGCCATACAAGGTAGCTCATGACGACGCGCCGCATCGCCCCACCAAGAAACCGACGGCGGGGTCAAGATTCGAGTGACCCGGTGGGAAGCGAGCGGCGCGAGTGAGGACTCGAACAAACGTTCAAGCAAAAGGAGGCTGATCATCGAAGATTCGAATGACGACGTCCCGGCTCCTCCAATCGATACCCCACCTCTAAGGCGATCACCGCGGACGGCGCCGAAGATCCGCCGGTCATCCAGGTATGCTCTGAAACCGAAGTCTGAATTCTTTTGCGAAAACTTTTCTTTATCTTTACCCTTTGTATTCACTTTCGCAGAGGCCCCAGACATAGATCCCGCCGGGAGGGGGTGAAGGACCGACTCCGCCGCCGCTCCCGAAGTGCCAAGGCCAGAGAGCCAAAGCCCTGAGCCCACAACCGAGTGCGAGCGCTCCGG